>CAUYPK010055102.1:0-84002 GCA_963574355.1 Loris lydekkerianus
GGAGTGACCCTGTGTAATTCCTCTGGGGCTGCTCTAGCTAGGGAGTTCTGGTCGTGGAAGCAGCTCTGGTGTGTGGCACACCTGGATCCAGCAACAGGGCTAGAGGTGGTGCACATGGTTCTGGGAGTGCCTGTCACCCAACGACTTTGTCACAGATAGCCCAAGGCTCCAGCAGTCTCTGGCCAGGAGAAGGGTTCTGCGCAGAGGCAGGGAGGTCTCCAGAGGGCACGCAGCTACCAGAGTCCCTGGCCAGATGAACGGGCTAGTGTGGAGGCTGGGTGAACACAGGAGGGAGGATGCAGGGTTGTGTGGCTCCTGCAGTTCCTGGTCAGGGAATGAGGAGGCCCTGTGGGTGCGGGTCACCGGTCGGGGGTTGCTGCACAGCTCTTACAGGTCTGTGCGGCACCAAGTTCAGAAGTTTGAGGTTGCTATAAGCTGTGACGTCACAGCACTCTACCCAGGGCAACAGCCCAAGGCTCCAGTGTGCCAAAACCGTCTCACTCTGCCCCTAAGGATTAAGGCTGTAGGGCAGTTCAGTCCCCGCCTTTAGGCTTCTCAGTCACAAGGTTACTTTGTCACGCCCGATCCTTGCTCTGGGACCCTGAGGGCGGAGCTTGCTGGGGCAGTTGTTTCACAATGGCTTCCTGCGCCCAGCTCAGTAGTTCAGTCTGGGGCCCCAGACAATGCCCAAAGTTCTCCACATTCCTGCTCAAGCTCTCCCCAAGGCAGCTCAACTGAATGCCAAGTCCAAGAACACCAAAACAGTTCACAGGTAAAGCCCTTCTGGTTTGCATTCTCACTGCTGCTTGTACTCATGGTTGCCGGCGTGATTAGGTTGATCGAACACACGCAACCACTTGCCAGTTTTCCACTGTTTTTGTTCTCCTCCTGGGGTCCAGAAGTCCCTTGCTGGCTCCCTGTATCCTCAAAGGGATGATCACAGGCAGATCCCACTGGCCAGAGACGCCTGTCTTGGCCAGGGAGTCTTGTCTCCCCAGACTCCCCGTGCCCAGTTGCAGGGAAGCTGTTACTCGGCCGCCATCTTTAATCCAGGTCCCTTTTCATAAGAACTCTTCACCGTTCTTACTGCCATTAGAGGGATCAGAGCTCATGCCCACGTGTTCAGCTCCCCTCTCTGGCCATCCCCTTTGGGTTAAGATGTTCTCTCTTCCTCTGACCACCCTTCAGTATTCTCTGGAAGAAGCAACTGAATGATCTCTCCCGCATCGTTTAAGGGTCACTTTTCCTTTCTTTTTTATTTTTTTAAATTTAAGCATTTATTTAAATTTATTACAATAATCTTTTTTTTTTTTAGCTCTTTCCCCTCTTTATTGTGGGGAAGAGGAATCTTCATCATCATCTTCCTCATCTTTGTTGTTGAAATAAAAGGGGGGTCTCACCTCAGGACTCAGAGCAGTGAGAGGCAGCACTCCTGGAATGGTGACTGTTTAGGGCCAGGAACTGCCCAGAGGCTAAGGCTACTTCAGTATCCAAGCAAACCCCTTGGTTTACACTTGATTGGAGTAGGGTGGCACCAGTGGTCCACCCGAAATTTTAAAGTGGTTGGGTTTCGGAAGTAGTCCCTGATTTAGCCAAGAAGGTCCTGTGGAGATGGCTGTGTTATAACCTTGCAAAGCCCTTGGTACCAGGGACTTAGCACGTTTCAGGTATTGCGGAAAGCAGCTGCCTGACTCCAGGCCCAAGGACACTCCCATCTGCTTCAGTACTTCTGTGTCATCATAGATGTGAAAGGTGCTGTCGAAATTAAAGAGATATTTAAACTTATCACTGGAGACGCTGCAATCTATGACTGTTTTTTTGTTTGCAATGATGAGTTTAAAAGGCAGCTGGACAGTGATGGTCAGAGATGGACGTCTCTGATTCTGCTGTTCTTTTTGACGATTTCTCCATACCAGGTTTTTGAAAGCAATTTGGTGTAGGAGCAGCTCTTGCAGCTCGGCCCGCTTCTCCTTTATCCGTTCTATCCACTTCTGCTTCTTTATCTCCAGGCTTTGATATTCCTGAACACAGCTGATAGGTAGGCCAATCCACTTGATTTCTTTTCTATCCTTTGAAATTATGTTCATTGCCCTCAGCACATTTAAAGCATCATAAATTCTTCACCTAATGTTCTTCTCATCATAAGACTATTGTGAATTAGCTGCCAAATGGTTATTTGCATTGGTGAGCTCTGACACCAGCTCATCAGCTACTTCATTATATGACGTTGTACCTTTTTGCTGAAGTTTCTCACACGCTTTCATTGAAAAATGCCTCAAGGGTGGCGCCTGTGGCTCAGTGGGTAGGGCGCTGGCCCCATATACTTAGGGTGGCAGGTTCAAACCTGGCCCCAGCCAAACTGCAACAAAAAAATAGCCGGGCGTTGTGGCGGGCGCCTGTAGTCCCAGCTACTCGGGAGGGTGAGGCAAGGGAATCGCCTAAGCCCAGGAGTTGGAGGTTGTTGTGAGCCGTGTGATGCCACTCTACCGAGGGCGATAAAGTGAGACTCTGTCTCTACAAAAAAAAAAGAAAAAGAAAAATGCCTCAAGCCTTTTCCATTTCTATCTCTTTTTGCTTCATTTACTTTCTTAAAAATCAGAATTTGTAAATTCTCTAGCCTGTTTGCTATCATCACCAGGGACCCAGCCAGCAGCTTCTGCTACATGTGTCTGAGTAATCACTGATGGTGCAGGGGTGTATGTACTCCCAGTCAGAAAACTTCCTGTACTGGTTAGACTATGTGTTGTGCTCATAATCATTTGTGGTCCAAAATTTACATTTATTGGTTCTAAGGTGTCAGGGCTCAGGACTGGTCAGGTCTCGGGCTCGGCTTAACTAGGTCTATTAGGTGCCTGAGGGCTATCTACTTTAGCTGGAGAGAGAGAAAGAGAGAGAGAGAAAAAGTCTTCTTTGAAAGATAGGTCTTAGTCTTTAGCAGAGCTTTGTAATCTTCAGCAGAGAGACGCTGTGCTGGCATTTTGCAGGCAGGAGAGGCGACAGAGTCAGAGTCAGAGTAAACAGGGTCGTGATAGAATGGGCATGCTCGCAACTGCCTGCTCCTCCTCCAGCCTAATATAAGGCTGATCTCATGCCACTCAACACCACAAGTGTAAAGACTGCCAATTCACCACTGCTCTCATCTCATGAGCTCTCATGCTTGTTAGAGCTAAATCCCTCTCTGTGTCCTTTCTACCAAGGTGTTCCATTATTGAGTTATACAGGTATTTCTTATAACTCTCACACCTAGCCATAGGCTATACGGGCTGCTACACTAAGGTAGAATCTTCTTTGGTGAGCTGGTGTGGGGAACTGAGTCTACATGGAGTCATGTAGTTCTATAGGTATTCAAAGTAAAATGTTTGAGATTCATCCCTTGTAGGAGAATAGACTGTTCACGCATACCAGATTGAGTGGATTTCCCATCAACTTGACCGCTGTCTGGGCCGCCATTTCGTGGCTGCCAGCTTGGCCGCCATCGTGGAACGGTCTCCACTTTTAACTTTCTTTCATTATATTTTAAGATAAAGTATAGGCATACCTTAGAGATATTGTGGGCTCAGTTCTAAATTACCACAATAAAGAGAGTATCACAAAAATGTAAGGCACACTAATTTTTTGGTTTCCCAATACATATAAACATTATATTTACATTTACTATAGTCTATTACATGTGTTAATACCATTATGTCTAAGTATATACCTGAATAAAAAAACACTTTAATTTTTAAAAATGCTAACAAAGCTGGGTGTGGTAGCTCACACCTGTAATTCTAGCAGTCTGGGAGGCAGATGCGGGTGGATGGTGGGTGGAGTTCAAGATCCTGAGCAAAAGTTAAGACCCCGTCTCTAAAAAATGCAGGGTGACATGGCAGGAGCCTGTAGTCCCAGCTACTCAGGAGGCTGAGGCAAGAGTATTGCTTGAGCCCAAGAGTTTGAGGTTGCTGTGAGCTACGATGCCACAACACACTACCAAGGGTGACAAAGGGAGACTCTGTCTCAAAAAGAAAAAAAAAGCTAACAATCATCTCCCAGGGGTCCTCAAACTTTTAAAACAGGGGGCCAGTTCACTGTCCCTCAGATCTTTGGAGGGCTGGACTATAGTTTAAAAAAAAACAACTACGAACAAATTCCTATGCACACTGCACATATCTTATTTTGAAGTAAAAAAACAAAACGGGAACAAATACAATCACACCACTGCATGTGGCCCACAGGCCATAGTTTGAGGACCCCTGAAAGCCTTCAGCAAGGCATAATCTTTAGCTGGTGAGGGTCTTGGTTGATGGCTGCTGACTGATCAGGATGGTGGTTGCTGAAAGTAGGGGTGGTAGTAGCAACTTCTTAAAGACAACAACGAAGTCAGCTCTGTCACTTAACTCCTCCTTTCATGAAAGATTTCTCTGTAGCATACAATGCTGTTGGGCATTTTATTCATAACAGAACTTGTTTCAGAATCGAAGTTAATCCTCCAAAGCCCTGCCGCCAACTTTATGGAACATTCTAAAGTCTTTGCTTTCATTTCAACAATGTTGACAGCATCTTCACAGGAGCACATTCCAACTCAAGAAGTCACTTTTTTGCTCATCGATAAGAATTACTCCTCAGCTGTTCAAGTTTTATCACAAGACTGCAGCAATTCAGTCACATGTTCATGTTCCAATTCTAATTCTAGTTCTCTTGTATTCCCACAACATCTGATCACTTTCTCCAGGAAGCACTGAACCCCTCAAAGTCATCCAGGAGGGCTAGAATCCACTTCTTCCAAATGCCTGTTATTACAGACATTTTGACCTCCTCCCATGAATCACAAATATTCTTTTTTTTTTTTTTTTTTTTTTTTTTTTTTTGAGACAGTGTCTCTCGTACTTTGTGCCTTGGGTAGAGTTGGGTAAAGTACTGTGGCATCATAACTCACAGCAACCTCAAACTCTTGGGCTCAAGCAATCCTCTTGCTTCAGCCTCCTGAGTAGCTGGGACTATCGGCACCTGCTATAATACCTGGCTAGTTTTTCTATTTTTAGTAGACACGGGGTCTTGCTGTCTCAAACTCTCGAACTCAGGTGATCCACCTACCTTGGCCTCCCAGAGTACTAGGATACAGGTGTGAGCCACCATGCCTAGCCTACCATAAATATTCTAAATGGCATCTAGAATGGTGCAAACCCTTTCCAGAATATTTTCACTCACTTGACTTTCAGATCCATCAGAAGAATTACTATCTATCTACAGCAACCATAACTTTATGAAATTTCTTATATTAGACTTGCAAATGAAAATTACTTGATTCATGAGCTATAGAATGGATGCTGTGACAGCAGGCATGAAAACATCATCCTCTTTGTACATCTCCATCAGAACTTTTGGGTGACTAGTACATTGTCCACAAGTAGTAACATTTGGAAAGGAATCTTTTTTCTGTGAGGCAGGTCTCAACAATGGGCTTCAAATATCTAGCAAACCATGTCGTAAACAGATATACTGTTATTCAGGCTTTGTTGTTCCATTTATAGAACACAGGCAGAGTTGATATAGCATAATTCTTTTTTTTTTTTTTTTTTTTTTAAGAGACAAGAGTCTTACTTTATTGCCCTGGGTAGAGTGCAGTAGTGTCACAGCTCATAGCAACCTCCAACTCCTGGGGTTAGGCGAATCTCTTGCCTCAGCCTCCCTAGTAGCTGGGACTACAGGTGCCCACCACAACGCCCGGCTATTTTTTTGTTGCAGTTTGCCCAGGGCCTGATTTAAACCCGCCACCCTTGGGGTATGGGGCCAGTGCCCTACCCACTGAGCCAGAGATGCGCCCAATACAGCATAATTCTTAAGGGCCTTAGGATTTATGAAATGGTAATTGAGCACTGGCCTCAGTTTAAGTCACTGACTGCATAAGCCTCTAACAAAAGAGTCAGCCTGTCCTTTGAAGCTTTAAAGCCAGACATTGACTTCTCTCTAGTTATGAAAGTCTTAGATGGCATCTTCCAAGAGAAGGATGTTTCATTTACATTGAAAATCTGTTATTTACTGTGGCCACCTTCATCAATTACTTTAGCTGGATCTTCTAAATAATTTTTACAGCTTCTACATCAGCACTTTCTGCTTCACCTTATACAATGAAGAGGGCTTCTTTCCCTACACCTAAACCTCATGAAGTAACCTCTGTTAGCTTCAAACTTTTCTTCTGTAGCTTCCCCACCCTGGAAGAAATGAGGTGAATTCTCTTTGCAGAATTGAAGAGAGTTAGGGCCTTGCTCTGGCTTTGGCAACTACAATTATGCCTGGTCTGATCTTTTATCCAGAACTAAAACTTTCTCCCTATTAGCAACAAGGCTGTTTTGCTTTCTTATTATTCATGTTCACTGGAGTAACACTTTTAATTTCTTTCAAGAACTTGCATTCAAAACATGGCTGTTTGGCATAAGAGGCCTAGCTTTTGCCCTACCGCCTTCTTCAGTAAGCATTTTTCCCCCTTAAGAGATGGGGTCTTGCTCTGTTGCCCAGGCCAGCATGCAGTGATGCAGTCATAGTTCACCATAGCCTTGAAATCAGACGCAAATGATCCTCCCACATCAAGCTCCCAAGTAGCTGGGGCTACAGTGCCACGCCACCATGCCCAGCTCCTCACTAAGCTTACCCATTCCTGGCTTTTGTCTTAAAGTGAGGGGCATATGACTCTTCCTTTTACTTCAATATTTAGAGGCCATTGTAGGGCTATTAATTGGCCTAATTTCAATACCACTGTATCTCAAGGAATAGGCAGGACTAAGAGGGAGAGAGACAGGACGGGCCAGTAGGTAGAGTAGTCTAAACACATACAACATTTATCAATTAAGTTTGCCATCAATATGGACATGGTGGTGCCCCCCAACAATTATAAAAGTAACATCAAAGACCAGTGATCACAGATCACAGTAATAGGTAAAACCTTCTATTTGTAACAAATGCAATATATGCAAAGTACAGTAGAGTAAAGCTCAGTAAAATGAGGCCAGTCTGTACCTCAGCTAAAGGCAATACTGAGATCTGAGAGTTAGAGCTACTACTAAAGTACCACTGCATTTGCCATCAACACCACCGACTTAACTACAACTGCTACAATTAATAGTATTAGCACACACTCAGGGCGTACAGACTGTGTTCTAAGAGCATTATATACATTAAATCAATTAATCATCAAAAAATTCTCAAATATGTACTATTATTATACTCATTTTAAGATGAGAAAACTAAGGCTCAAAGAGGTTGAGTAAGTTGTCCAAAGTTACTTGGCTAAGAAGAAGCTGAGCCAGCAGACAAACCAGGCAGGCTGGTTTAGAGCGCAGCTTCTTAAAAACAACTACATTATATTGGCAAGGTTATATCTCTACATTTGTAAATCTAAAATAATTTTTTTTCAAATCTGCAACATGTTCACCCCTTTGCACTTAAACAAATAAGGTCTGTATCTTTTATTAAAACGGCTTCAACAACTTCACAATCCCGTGTAAGAGATAACATCCCATTTGATTTACCAAAATAGAGAATTATTTTGATTTAAAAAATTGAATGAGCAGAATATGATGAAAATATGAAGAGAAACAATTATACTGTTTTCCCACTTCTCAAATAGGTTCTCAGAAGCTCATGACATACTTTATTCCTTTTCAGATGAACAGTATTAATCTTATTACTATTGTTAATACCATACTAATTAAATGGTCCGCACTCTGAACCTAGATATATTCCTCAGGTATTTAGTTTCTGTTTGGTTACTGACAACAAAAAGAAACGGAATATAAATAGAATGAGAACTTAGAAATTATTACCTGAATAGAATGAAACCAAGTGATTCTACTGCTGCCCTCCTGACATCATCATTAACATCACTTACCTAAGGGAAAAAGTTTAAGATAATTATATTATACTACACATCCTATTACCATACTAAACTAATGAGAGGGCCATATCATTCGAATTTAAATTAGATCAGTAATACAGTATATTATTTATTAGAATGTTTTTCCTCTCATATCAAAACAGCACATTACACACCTTAAATCTACAATACGTAAACTCAAAAACTAAGACATATATATTTTAAAAAGTTACCAATTTAGAAAAAGTCATTGAATAATCTCATTTTAGGGCTCAGAAGTCTTTAAAACGTGGCAAAGATTGGGATTCAGGGCTACTAAAGACTATTTCAAAGACTATTTCAGTTGCATGATCACTTTTGTGGGGGGAGGCGTGTCCACGCACTCAGATAATCTAATCATTTTCTTCAATATTGTTTCTTAAAAGATATTTTAAGCACAATATAAGCATTTAGAACATACTACATACTGCTCTGTTAAAGGAAAAAGTACTAATAAATATTGTGAAATGTGATCATCTGTGGGGAAAAAGAAGTTATTAAGAGTTCTAGGTCTTTCTGCACCTTGCCTTACTTTCTTCCAACACCATGATGATAGAAACCTACTGAGTTAAAAACTCTTATCGTGTGGCCAGGCAATATTACTGCCGATAAACTACACCTATAATAGGAGGACTATGAGTGGAGAAAACCTGCTCGAAAACATGGGCACTGGCCTTCCTATCATAAGTGGGTCTCTTATGATAAAGCATGTCCCTTAGGGGTAACTGAAACTAACTTCATTGGCTGTAAAAGAAATGCAAAGTGTCCCTGAAGTTGCCACACATAGGGAAACTTGTGGCTAAATGTATCTTTATTTAAAAAATATTTACTACAAAATATTTCCAAAATATTCTCTACTTGCTGTCGACCTCTTTCTACATACACACGAGGTCTTTTCTCCACTAACAAATAACATGTTCTAAGATATCTGCTGTCAGAATTTTCTTTTTTTTTGGAGACAGAGTCTCAAGCTGTCGCCCTGGACAGAGTGCCATGGCATCATAGCTCACAGCAACCACCAACTCTTGGGCTCATGCAATCGTTTTGCCTCAGTTTTTCTATTTTTAAGAGAGACAGGGTCTCACTTTTTTTGCTCAGGCTGGTCTAGAACCTGCGAGCTCAAGCAATACACCTGCCTCAGCCTCCCAGAGTGCTAGGATTATAGGCATGAACCACCACAGCCGGCCCCAAGAATTTTCCCGTGTATAGTAATGAATCTCAACCTGAATCTACTGGCAATGGTCATGTGATGGGGGTGCTGAGGTCACTTAGACACCATGGTCCATCTGCAAACTTTCCCTTCTACCCCATTCCCAGGAAAGATCAGTGTACTTACTGCAACATGCAGCAGACGTCGAATAGCTTTGTTGTTACCAGAGCCACAATAGGCCATGGCTACGGTATACATTCCAGACCTACGAAGAATTGGGTCCTAAAATAGAATAATTCAACATTAACCATCAATGTATCATTTTACATAGTGAATTTTATACAGTCTAACAGGCATAATGGCAGTCACCAGGTAAGCTGGTTTAAGGTAGGAAATAACTCTTCTCAAGACTCTTTTGTAGTTGGCAGTTTTCAAAATGAATAGAGCAATAAAATAAAAGACTCTAATATAGAAGGAATTATCTGCTCTTAATTTCTAATAATCTGTGCAATATGCCTGTCATGCCCATACTTTCTAAGAAATATAAATTCATGTCAATACTAACATCCATCTTTATGGCAATCAACTTCCACTTACCAAGCAAAGAAGTTGGCCTCTTATGCCACATTCTGAATTTTACCTTATCATTTAATTCTTGGGCCCTGATTGCTGAGTGAAAAGAGATAAGGAGTCTGGTAACTGAATAAATTAATTAGTGATTTCATCAACAAATTGCAGCAATGATTTTTTATTAGATTATAGAGGACAGTATTACTCATCACTCATGACCCATCATACATAATATCATCATAAAACAAAACAAAAAAACCAAAATGCCAATAGGAAAAAAAATAAGTATAGAGATTGGCACTGTTTTCTATAAAATCATTCCAAAAATTTTATTTCTAGAAGTTGATTAATTTTTAAATTCCCAAAGAACTATTCTGGATTTATCAGAGTTTCACTGATCTGATGCTGTGGCTAAATTTAAAACCTTCAAATTATTCTTATTCACTTCTTATCAGTGTTTTTCTTTCTTAAATTCTATTAGGCTTTATATATCTTGTAAGAAGTTTTATGAACAAGTACTTAAATGTTCTGATGAAAAAAAGAGTTAATTTCCAGTAAAGATAAATGTTTTTCACATGCGAGAGATAACTGAAGAGTGAGGAATACAGGGGACAAGAAAATAACGTTATCTCACCTTATCACGACAGAGAGATTCAATGAGAGCATCAGCCTCTTCCATCCTCCCATACATCACTAACGCGATGCCAACTGCAAGACCACGCAGAATTTTCTCATGTTGAGTTTCTTGTGCATAGCCAACCATGTCCTCAATTGCCTGGGCATTTTTAGAGCCCAACATAACCAGTCCTAGGGCCAGGCCAGCTGCTTCCCCTGGCAAGTAGAGTCAAACATTTAAAAAAAAAACAAAACTGGGAGGCTGAGGCAGGTGGATTGCTTGAGCTCAGGAATTCGAGACTATTATGTGCAAGAGACCCTGTCTCTAAAACTGGCTCCGCTCCAAGGTGGGTGCCTATAGTCCCAGCTACTCGGGAGGCTGAGGCAATAGGACTGCTTGAGCCCAAGAGTTTGAGGTTGCTGTGAGCTTTGATGCCATGGCACTCTACCAAGGGTGACAAAGTGAGAATCTATCTCAAAAAAAAAAAATTGGCTTGGCGCCTGTAGCTCAGTAGCTAGGGCACCAGACACATACACCGGGGCTGGTGGGTTTGCACTCAGCCCGAGCCTGCCAAACAATGACAACTACAAAGGAGGAAATAGCCAGGCACTGTGGCGGGTGCCTGTAGTCCCAGCTACTTGGGAGGCTGAGGCAAGAGAATTGCTTAAGCACAAGAGTTTCAGCTGTGAGCTGCGATGCCATGGCACTCTACCAAGGGCGACACAGTGAGACTCTGTCTCCAAAAAAAAAAAATAATAAAATAAAAAAATTAAGTTATAATTGAGTAACTTGAGTCAATAAAACACCCAATTGAAAATAGCACCTACTAGCATCAACTATCAAAAGTACCGTTAGCCTCTGAAAGCATTTTTCCATACACCTGATAAGGAAGATACTTTTTGTGGAAGTACATTTGCCTGAGCAAATTTTAACTTTTAAACTTTGACAGAATATACTTCAAATCCTACAGTGATTTCAAAGGAAACATTATGACGACATTTTTCCTACATTATCAATAAGCACTATAGAATGATATAAGTAGATCACTCTAATAAATTCCTACGTGCAAAAGTCAAATTGCATAAGCAGACGCACAGGATATGCCATTTCAGAAAGCCTTTATATAACAAAACATGCTTTTAACAGGTAAGTCTGACAAATGGAGCAAAATCCACTCCTTCTTCAAGTAGAGAAATCTATTAGAACTTTAAAAGCCTACAAAATGTAGGCAGAAGACAAATGTTACAGTTACATTACATTAATTAATACCAAAGTCTACAGTTTTTTAGAAACAAATGCTTACCTGTGACAGCATCATCCTGATAAAGGTTTGTTTTTAGCAAATCATACACATCCTGACGTGCAGTTCCCATGGCAGCCAAACCAAGGCCCAGACTGCCACCGTGCCGAACAATCTAGGACAAAAACATTGACTCCACTGATATGGTACACTGTACTTAAAATCGAAGCTTTCATTCTAATTTAAAAATGTATTTTGTATTAAATATGCAGAGGTTGGCATAGCAAGAATGACCAAAGGATTTGATAATCAAAAAGTAATCAAAATAATGAGTTGAGACGTGAATGGGAGAAAACAAAGTTGACAGAGAGCATACGAATCCTTTTCAATAAGTTTACATGAGAAAGACAACCATCAAGAAGATGCAAGTGTCATGGAAAGATTTTATTTTTCCTTAGGACAAGTGAGACCTTAGGATGCCTATGGGCTAAAGGAAAGGAGGCAATACAGAAGGAGAAGCTAGAGCAGAAAAAAGTATTTAATGGAACGTGGTTATGGAAAATGGTGGGAGAAAGAGTACAAAGTCAGTCTTCATTTGGAAAAGGAGACTTCAGTGGTCACTTGTAATTTTTGAACGCACAGAATCCTATCATTGGTAATAGCACTCTAAACTTGCTTTGGAAATACTCCTCCCCCACTGCTTAGTCTTAGGAGAACTGTCATTTAAGAAGCTTCCCTTAGCCAAAGTGTGTCCTGTGACCCAAGCCAGGTGAACTGGATGCTCCTTCTCTGGAATTTTAATTTTTCTTAAGAGGACTGACACAATGACCAAAAATGTTTCAAGTTCATTTGTTCTGATAGCAGGGTCTTGAAAAGACAATTCTATGAGTTCCTATTATCTAGATCCCTAGAGCTGCTCTGGCTCTTAACCTGAGAACTGGTTCATCAGCTTTTCTATTAATTATGTAAGCTACCTCCAATAGTTAGAGGAGGTTCCTAACACTGTTTATTACTGTTTTTTTAATAACCATAAACTCTTGTCTAATAAAGTTTTTGCTTGAGATCAGAGAAAATAAGGTAAACATGTGTACATGTATAAAACATTTGCGGATAGGGAACCTGTTAACTGAGACAGACCATCCTGCTGGCTTTAATCTTTTTATGAAAGTATAGGGATCTGGTTTTCTGGCTCCCTTAGCTACCCTACTGATAGTCTTCTAAAAGAGTTTATCCTAACATAAAAGGTAAAGACTAAAATCCAATTTAAGGTTCCACAAAGTAAGAAAAGCACTACTTAAGTTTTTCCAAAATACTTACACATTAAAAAAATTATCAAATGGGTGGTGCCTATGGCTCAGTGAGTAAGGTGCTGGCCCCATATACCGAAGGTGCAGGGTTCAAACCCGGCCCCAGCCAAACTATAACAAAAAAAATAGCCAGGTGTTGTGGTGGGTGCCTGTAGTCCCAGCTACTCGGAAGGCTGAGGCAAGAGAATCACCTAAGCCCAAGACCTGGAGGTTGCTATGAGCTGTGACGCCATGGCACTCTACCGAGGGTGACAAAATGAGACTCTATCTCTTAAAAAAAAAAAAAAAAAAAAAAAAAATCAAAGATCAAATATGTAATAATTCTTTTGTGTGTGTGTGTTTTTGTTTTTGTAGAGACAGTCTCACTTTATTGCCCTTGGTAGAGTGTCATGGCATCACAGCTCACAACAACCTCCTGCTCTTGGGCTTAGACGATTCTCTTGCCTCAGCCTCAGGGCCAGGTTTGAACCTGCCACCCTCGGTATATGGTGCCGGCACCCTACTCACTGAGCCACAGGCACCACCCTGCAATAATTCTGATTTCAGAGAGCGTAAGTACGACTCCTTTAGGCCTTAATTTCCTGTGAAAGGATAGTGTTAACTTCATAAAAACTAAGGTCACCTGTAATTATAACACTCTAAGACTGAAATGTAAGAATACAATGTATGTTTTATAAATACTTGGAGCTTTGTTTTGCTTGCCACACATAGGATTTAAAGAACTGAGAAGCACAGTTTTAGCATATAAAGAAGGAAAGCAAATTACCTTAGAAAAATAAAAATCTATGAGAATAGTTCTGTTTTGGATATTCCCACATTTAATAAAAATTTCCATTCACTAAAATACTTTGGCAAATATAATGTGTTTCTATTCTCTTAAGTGATAGAAATTTAGTTTTCCATTTTAGAACTTACATCATTGCTGGCGTTCTTAAGCTGATTAAGAAGATAGTCAATTATATCACCACCATGATTGGCATGAATAAGACCCAATGCATAGAGACCTCCACCTTCCTGATAGGCTGATCCTGGAGAAGTATCCTTGGGTAGGTATGTTGCCATTAACTGTAAAGCTTCCTTCTCATGACCCTGTAAATGTGAGTCACAACAAAAATTTCAATAAGAGCAAATAAGAAAAAAGATGTCATATTTTCTATGATTATTTCTTTTCCTCCAGAATGTTCACTTGCTGAAAGAAAAGAAGTAGTGGGGTTCTCTCACAATTTTATCACCCCAAAAAGAGGACAGTCTTTAAGAGGACAGTCTTTTCCCCCAGAATGTTCACTTGCTGAAAGAAAATAAGTAGTGGGGTTCTCTTACAATTTTATCACCCAAAAAGAGGTGCCTGGGCGGCACCTGTAGCTCAAAGGAATAGGGCGCCAGCCCCATATGCCGGAGGTGGCTGGTTCAAACCCAGCCCCGGCCAAAAACTGCAAAAAAACAAACAAAAAAAAACCCCAACAAACAAAAAAGGACAGTCTAATTTTAGAGACCCAGATATATCCCAATTAGAAAATATCACAAATGGGCTCGGCACTTACCGCTCAGTGGCTAGGGCACGGGCCACATACACCAGGGCTGGAGGGTTTGAACCCAGCCCAGGCCTACCAAATGACAATAACAAAAACTACAACAAAAAAATAGCAGGGCATTGTGGCAGGCACCTGCAGTCCTAGATACTTGGGAGGCTGAGGCAAGAGAATCGCTTAAGTCCAAGGGTTTGAAGTTGCTGTGAGATATGACGCCATACCACTCTACTGAGGGCGACATAGTGAAACTCTTGTCTCAAAAAAAAAAAGAAAATATTACAAATGCTTCAATATTTCTCCTTTGTTTTATAACATGCCCACGTTCATTTTAGACATCAAGTAACATTTTGAATCATCCTTTCAATGGCTTAGACAGCCTTCATAAGAAAATAATTCCTTTTTATTAAAAAATATAAATGCATATATTTTAATATCTCATTTAGCTTATACTTCCCTATGACTGATCTGACTTAACAAAATGTACTAGTCAATGAATTATGAACTTTTTTTGGAGACAGGGTCTTACTCTACCCTGGGTAGAATGCAGTGGTGTTACTGTAGCTCACAGCAAGCTCAAACTTCTGGTTCCAAGTGATCCTCCTGTCTCAAGCCTCTTGTGTAGTTTTAGTAGAGATGAGGTCTCTCTCTTGCTCAGTCTGGTCTCAAACTCCTGAGCTCAAGAGACCCTCCTACATCAGCCTCCCAGAGTGCTAGGATTATAGGCATGAGTCACCACACTTGGTGTGAATTATAAACGTTTATGTTTTTCTTAACTCCAGAAAAATTGCTTCTGTTCTAATACCCGTTTACACAGATCAATATACATTACCTTATGAATTACACCCAAACTGGCTGTAGCAGTAAATTTTGCCCAGTTAGTGGCTCTGGCCAACCATTCCAAGTTATCTCTGTAAGTAAAGAAAACTTAGTAATATTATTATAAAACAAATGAAGTCCATAAAGCTTTTTAACACTCAGGTCAAAAGCATTAAAATTTTACCTCGAACCCTTTCAAACCATTTTACTTTGTAGATTTCAAGTTACTGCTGATTCTCTTTTATCTCCTATATTTTGAGAACTTTTTTATGCATGATATGTAATTCCACTATGAACAAAAGCAAATTATCATAGCTTGGTGTATAATCAACTTCTGTGTATAATGAGCATTCATGCTATTGGCCTAAACTTTAGGCAAAAAAAAAAAAGACCCCAAACAAAAAGAAACCCTTCATTTTAATTTTTTAAAGGAGGACAGAAGTGGCTGTGCAATGGTGCCTCCTCTCACGAGAGGTGTGAGGTGCCAGGTAGGTGATGCAGAGAAGCTGGGAGCGAGCTCAGATGCTAGGTGAGTGGTCTGGATGACCTGATGTGCCCACCTCCTCCACTGTCCCCTCCCAGCCTACCCTCATCTTCATATCCTCTCATTTTCTATTCCTATCCATGTCTGTCAGTGGAAATGTGGTCATGACCACTTCACTGAGACCCCTGGTGGACTTATTTCCGGGGAAGCTGGTTTGAGGAGTCAGGGACAGCCCTGCTTCCCCTGGTCCTTTGATGGTAGATCCCTGCTCTTTCTAGGCTGCCTTGTCTCTCACACACCTGGCCTTAGTCTGGAGGCCCCTGGGACACTGTGTTGAAGAGGAAGCCTTCCCTGATGATATCCCAGTGAAGTACTCTGTATTTACATTTCTGTTTAGTAACCTGACTGTGACCTCCTTGAGCTAAACAGACCCTGAGCACTTGGTAACGTCAGAATGAATGACACCAGCCTTTCCCAAACTTGCCAATCCTACAAATCTTACTCTTCAGGAGAAAGATCTGGGTACTGGTTCTGTTAACAAGCATCTTAGATGGTTGTTCCTACTGGCAAGTTTGGGAAGTTATAACAACACCTTGGGGGTTTGGATAAGTCAGAGGCTTAACATTGTAGTCAATAGAATCAGGTACCCTTGAGCTTTCATGCTTTGCTGCCAGGTACCCTCACAGACAGAAACTTCACGGGGAATGAGGCCCAAGGTCACAACAGTGGGCTACTGGGAGGACCAGGTCTCAGAACCTAGGTCTCCTGAGGCCTTCAGAATGGGGTCAGCTGTGCAAGAGATAGGGCACCCCAGAAAGGGAAGAGATCCCTGGCCCTTCATGCAAGCTTCCTAGAAAATAAGCCTGCCAGGGTTCTCAGCAGAGCAACTGAGGCCATGTTCCTACTGACAGATGCGGGTGGGAATAGGACATGAGAGTATGTGGGGACAAAGGTGGGCTGGAAGGGAATAGTCAGGTGTTCCCTGGAGGTCATCCAGGCCACTCTTATTGCCACCTGGGCTCGTTCCTGGCTTCTCTGCAGTGGCCATCTCCACCTTGCACCTCTTTCAGAAAATGAGGTACCACTGCACAGCCACTTTGGCCCTCCCTTTGCCGAGGTATCAATGCTAACTGTCACATCACCTTCAGTGGTGTGCCTGCTTCCAAGATGCTGGCAGAGTTGGTGTCTGGAGCAAATGGCCAGGCAGGCTGGAGGCTCCTACAGCTGGAGTGCTTACCTGGTGAGGGGGCAGCCAGGAAGGGGGATGGTGTGGACAGGGAGCCATTACCATATTCTAGGGTATTATTTTGCATACAAATATTGTTATTGCTTTCTACAGTTACACTTTTAACATACAAGCACAAATAAAAGAATTAAAAAACATTTATAGCTATGGAATCAGTACTACCCATGTATATCGCACATCCTTATTTTTCCCTCAAAAATTTGGGCAAAAAATGCACATTATACATGGTAAAATATGGTATATTACATTTTTGAGCTTAATACATTTATTTTAAAAGTCCATAATCAAGCCAGTTAATGAAATAATTAATTCATCTTAAAATAAGTAGGCTTATGCAGTAAAATATATATATAAAGCAAAAATGTAACTTATGATAGAATTCAAGACTGGTCCACAGGGAAAGTGCTCTGCATGCATGTAATAATGTCAACATATTCTCTGTTAAAGACTATTTTAAGCCAAAATGGAAATATGCATCGAGCATATTTACCTGAGAAACTGGTCACTGGTAGTCCCACAATGCATAAAAGAGTTTGCTATAACAGTTGCTGTGTGACATACAGAATTCCGTACTGCATCCTTTAAAAACAAATAGATTTTTTTTTTTTAATCACTGGCAAAATATTCATATACATGCGCTAACACATAGTCAGGGGCTCTATTTTGTGGCAGAAACATGAACAAAATTTAAAATGCAGATCTGGGTATCTCCTTAGAAAGACTAAATAGCTAGTTCATAAAATTAAGCAAGTCAAAATAGTTTTACTGCAGTCTTAACTTGACCTCACTCATACATTTTAGGTGGGAATTTAGGAAGCAGATTTTCTATTCTTTGGTTTCTGAATAGTTTAACCTGCCATTTCTCTTCAGTACCTTGCCTAAAGTCTCCTAGGAGTTGGGGTGACCTGAGGAGCGGTGCTATACCTCTTTCAGCTAGCATTCTTGACAGGCATCAAATAATTTTATTTTTAATATTATGAAGACTAGCTTCAAATTAGTGTCATAAATGCAAACTACGTAATTCTGTATCATTTTAACATTTGTGAAAATTGTATCAAAAGTTTAGAAAAAGCACTATTATATATGCTTCAATCAGACAAGTGTTTAACCATTGAATAATATAGTGCTATAAAAAAAAATGAATAAAAGAAGGGGTACTGGGTAAATAAGAGAAAGGGAGGAAGACTTTTCAAGCTTGTATCTTTGTATATTAAAAGATTTTTTTAATTAAACAAATACATATAGTACCAGCTATTTAAAAATTAAAATTAGTTGTAATAATTGTTAGATCAGTATCTCAACAGAGGTTGCAACAACAAGGTAGGAGTCTATGCTCTGAAGGAGTTCATGGTTCAGTGGGAAATACAGACACATAATAACCTATATTAATTTCTGATTGTGCTGTTTGTTCAACTGCTACATTTATATGCTAAGATGAAAAGTTTAAAAAAAATTCACTAAGCTTCTCAATAAGAGACTAGAACTAGAACAGGAGCTTAATGATTGCTAATTCCATTCCCTTTCAAACAAGTCCAAGTGGTTTACCATTATTATTTTTATAAAAACTTAAATACAGGCTTGGCGCCCATAGCACGGTGGTTACGGTGCCAGCCATATGCCCCGAGGCTGGAGGGTTTGAACCTTGCCGGGCCAGCTAGACAACGACAACAACAACAAAAAATAGGGAAGCATTGTGGCAGGTGCCTATAGTTCCAGCTACTTAGGAGGCTGAGGTAAGAGAATAGCTTAAGCCCAAGAGTTTGAGGTTGCTGTGAGCTGTGACGCCACAGCACTCTACCAAGGATGACAAAGTGAGACTCTGGGTTAAAAGAAAAAAAACATGGCTCGGCGCCTATAGCTCAAGTGGGTAAGGTGCCAGCCACATACACGAGAGCTGGCGGGTTAGAATCCAGCCCAGGCCTACCAAACAACAATGACAATTACAACCAAAAAATAGCCAGGTGTTGTGGCAAGCGCCTGTAGTCCCAGCTACTTGGGAGGCTGAGGCAAGAGAATCACTTAAGCCCAATAGTTTGAGGTTGGTGTGAGCTGTGACGCCATAGCACTCTACCCAGGGCAACAGCTTGAGGCTCTGTCTCAAAAACAAAACAAAACATACACACACAAAAAACTTAAATACTTCCTTGATCAAGAACAAAATAGGAAATAAATATTTCAAAAGGAAATAAATTTAAGTACTTATGCTCAACAAAGAAACAAAGAAAAAATATACAGAGAACATATCCATTATAGGTGAATTTCCTACCTTTGTGTTTTTTAGAATCATGAGGTCTGTGTTATTGTTTCGTATTAAGAACTGCAGATGTAACTCAATAGCCATTTCACCACTTAAAATTTTAATCATTTTCAAAGTCTGGTCCTTGGGCTCTGGACTCTGCCAAAATAAAGAAAGAAGGAAAATTCTTATTAGTATTGAAATCCACTAAGCCAACTTTATTTCATCAGCCCTAAACCAGTGAAATTCAAACAGTCAATAAAACTTGTATTTTAATTATAAAATCCAGAAAACTCAAGTTTTTATTCAAGAGGAAGAATAATTTATTTATTTCTTCATTAGATGCCTCTGAGATATGATACCAGGTTGATGGATGAATATAATCCATTTCCAACAAGCTTCCAATGTAAAATATTTTAGTATCTTTTAAAAACTGGGAAAGAATAATTACTAATGACATAGAGAAAAATTACTTTTTAAAGAGTCAGTTTAAACTTTAAATGAAAACCCCCTACTTGGAATTGAGAAAACAAAGTACCTTTAATCAACTCATACAAAAGATCTAATGAACAACCCAACCATGCCATTAACAAAACTCTCCATCTAGATGAAGAACAACCGAGGTTTATATACCTGAGGATCAGAAACCTAAAGTCCTAACAGAGGAAAGAGTTACATTCAACAGACCATTCATTGCTCTAAAATCTTACCCTACTCTTCCATATACCATGGTTAAAAACAATGTTACTCCCATACGAAAAGTCACCTTTTGTTAGAGAACATATTTTTCTCTCACCCTGTGACAGGTAACTTCAAGTTATTTTGTACAGAGATTATTCATGGTAAGGATCTAAGGATTTGTTTTGTTCTACGTGCTTTTATAGATCACAAGTTAAAATTTTACTTTTTACAGAAAGTCTTTTTTTTTTGCAGTTTTTGGCCGGGGCTGACACCTCTGGTATGTGGGGCCGGCACCCTACTCCTTTGAGCCACAGGCACCACCCAGCAAATACATTTTTATAAAATGATTTTGGTATCAAATGTAATAAAAAACTTTCATAAAAGCAGATATAACATGTACTTGGAAGAATTTATAGTATATTGTGGAAATATATGTCAATGATAATTTTAACTTCAAAAAGCATACTCACTGCTTCTGGTGTCTTTCCTACAAGTACACTGCCTGTCTTTTCTTCTGTTTCCATTGAGTCACTAAAATAAAAAAGATCCTATGATCAATAATTTGATAAATCCTCTGTGAACAGAATGTGCAATCTGTTTATATCCCAGATCTGAACCATGTCCAGATAAATATTTTGCAAGAAAATACCGTATATACTCGAGTATCTACAGTAATGTCTACTTTATAACCATTACCACTCAGAAATAAGAAAAAATTCCAAGTATTTCCAAGATAGAAGTAGCCCAGTTATTGAATTTCTCTCAGATAAAAATATACAAAGCAACTACATAAGCATAATCCATGAGCAAATACATCAGGAACAGGTTAATGACAAAACCTACTCCCACAACAGCCAAGTGGGGATAAACTACCACCGGCTACCAAATAGTTTGCAATGAAGCAGTCAGGAACCCAACTACTCATAAAACTCATAAAAGGCCAACATTCCCTTTTAGGTCAAAGGAGCATAATGAAGAGAAAACACTTGGCTCAGAATTCAAATTAAAAAGGCAGGGACTGGGTGACATCTGTGGCTCAGTGGGTAGTGCACCAGCCCCATATGCAGAGGGTGGTAGGTTCAAACCCGGCCCTGGCCAAACTGCAACAACAAAAAAATAGCTGGGCATTGTGGCGGGCACCTGTAGTCCCAGCTACTCGGGAGGCTGAGGCAAGAGAATTGACTAAGCCCAGGAGTTGGGGGTTGCTGTGAGCTATGTGACACCATGGCACTCTACCGAGGGTGATAAAGTAAGACTTTGTCTCTACAAAAAAAAAAAAAGAAGCAAACAAACAAACAAACAAAAAAGGCAAGCAAGGACTAAAAAAAAAAGAAGGTCCAAATAAAAATGGGATAGTTAACAAAGCCAGGAGATCTCAGTACATAAGCCACCATTTTGTTTAATACTCCACAAATACAACAGGAGTTCTAAAGAGCAGTGAAATTGAACACCATCTTAAGCATCTCTTGTAACAGTTTTGGAGAACCAGTTTCTGTAAAAAAAAAAAAAAAAAGCCACAGAAAAGGGTTAAATTAAAATACAACATTATAAGAACAAATTATTTCAAAAGAGGTAAAAGACAATGAAAATATAAAAGATTAGTACATATTAGAATTAGGAAAACTCAGAAATTAAGATGATAGAAACAGGAAAAAATCAGAACTGAAGAGGAGGCTTAGTGCAATGGCTTATGTCTATAATCCTAGCACTCTGAGAGGCCAAGGCTGGAGGACTGCTTGAACTCAGGAGTTTGAGTCTGAAGAAAAGCAAGACCTCACCTCTACTTAAAATAGAAAAACCAGTCAGGAGTTGTGGGCACCTATAGTCCCATGTACTTGGGAGGCTGAGGCGGAAGGACTGCTTAAGCCCAGGAGATTAAAATAAACTATGGCACCACTGACTAGGGCAACAGAGTGAGACAGTGAGACTTTGTCTCAAAAAAAAAAAAAAAAAAAAAGAAACGAAAAGAGGAAAAATAATCATTTCAGAAGTGAAGATTAATTCAGAAGGAACATAAGCAAATAAACATATCATGCCCTAAGACAGTGGTTCTTAACCTTCCTAATGCTGCAATATATTTTCATTGTTAAAAAGGGGTCGCGACCCACAGGTTGAAAACTGCTGCCCTAAGAAAAGAAAGATAAGATACTGCAATATGTTTTTACTGTAGTGGTCTAGAACTGACTGTATAGTATCTCCAGTGTTTGCCTGTAGATCAATGGAAAAGAATAAAAAAAACACTATCAAAACATAAATGTGGTGACTTCTGACAAAGACTCCAAGGGAATTCTACAAGAAAAGGATGGTCTTTTAAACAAAAAGTGATAGAACAACTAGATATTCATATGGGGAAAAAACTCAAAACCTTTATTCCTATCTCACAACATATACTAGAGGTTAAACTGAGATTAACCATAGACCTAAATACACAACTTAACACTATATAATTTCTAGAAGAAAATACAGCAGAGTAAGTTTGAAACCTGAGGCTGACAAAGAATTCCTTAGATGGAACTCCAAAATGGAAAACTGGGTTCATCAAAAATAAAAACTATGTTCATGGGGGGTGCCTATAGCACAGTGGTTAGGGCACTGCCCATATGCTCCGGGGGTGGCGGGTTTGAACCCAGCCCAGGCGTGCTAAACAAACAAACGAAAAAAAATAGCCGGACTTGCCTCAGCACCTGTAGCTCAGTTGCTAGGGCACCAGCCACATATATCAGAGCTGATGGGTTCAAATCCAGCCCGGGGCCTGCCAAACAACAATGACAACTACAACCAAAAAATAGCCAGGCGCTGTGGTGGGCACCTATAGTCCCAGCTACTTGGGAGGCTGAGGCAAGAAAATTTCTTAAGTCCAAGAGTTGGAAGTTGTTATGAGCTGTGACGCCACGCACTCTAGTGAGGGTGACAAAGTGTGACTCTGGCTCTAAATAAATAAACAAATACCCAGGCTTTGTGGCGGGCACCTATAATCCCAGCTACTAGGGAGGATGAAAATCGCTTGAACCCAAGAGTTTGAGGTTGCTGTGAGTTATGATGCCACGGCACTGTACTGAGAGTGAGACTCTGTCTCAATAAAACAAATAAACAACAACAATAAAAAACTATGCTCATCAAGAGACACCACTAAAAAAAGAAAAAGAAAAAGCCAAAGCCTAGGAGAAAATATTTGTCACAGATGTATCTGACAAATGACTTCTATTAAATCACACTGAAAGTCAGGCATGGTGGCATGCATGTGCCTATAGTCTCAGCTACTCAGGAGGCTAAGGCTGGAGTATTACTTGAGCCCAGGAGTTTGAGGCTCTGGTGTGTTATGATCATACTTATGAACAGCTGCTGTACTCCAGCTCAGGCAACATGGTCAGATTCTATCTCTTAAAAATTTTGGAGGAAAAAAAAAAAGAGAGAAAAGAAGAAATAACAATGCAAAACATCATTTTATACCACTTGAGGGAATATTAAAAATACATAACATCAAATGTTGGCAATGATGCAGAGCAACTGGAATGCTCAGAATTGTTGGAGATAGGGTAAAATTGTATAATAACATTACAAAAGTTTGGCAGTGTCTTACTAAGTTAAACATACGCCCTGTGTCCTAGCTATTCCACTCCAAAGTACGCACCCAATCGGAATGAAAATGTCTGTCTACAAAAAGCTGTGTATAATATTCATAGCAGCCTTATTCTTCATGTCTAATAACTAGACATAACCCAATTGTCCATCAGTAGAATAGATAAACAGTGATATGTTTGTAGAATAAAATGTAGCTATTCAGCAATAAAAAAAATCAGTTACTGATTTGCCCAACACCATAAATATACATTACAGATACTATCCTGAGTGAAAAAAAGCCAAAAGCAAAAGAATACATGCTATGAGAACCTATTTTTATGAAGTTCAAGGACTGGCAAAACTATTGTATAGTGACAGAAATCAAAATAGTGGTTGTCTTGGGGGCAAGAGGTTGACTGCAAAGGACACAAAGGACTTTTTTGAGATGACAACAGAGATGTTTATGCAGGTGTTTTGTATTATTAAAACTCATTGAACTGAATACTTAAGAAACATGCAGTTTACTATATTTAAATTATTACTCAATTAAAAGAGAAAGAATTAAAGGTAGAAAAAGATTCAAAAGGAAGTGACAAATACAGAAGATTGACAAAGATGTAACATACCTATAACAGTGGCCCCCAAAGAAAAATAAAGCAAGGGAACAAAACAAGTAATAAAAACTAAAACTCAAAAAAAAAAAAAAAAAAACCAAATTAAAACTCAAGAAAAACCGTAATGAAGTAGTAATATTTTGTTTTGTCTGACAACCAGAGAGAAGGTCACTGTAGTTTGAAGGCACTGAGAAAGTAACAAAGAGATGAAGTGAAGGGTAGGGAGAGGCCAAATCATTTATTGTCTTATAGGCTCCTTTCAGGACTCAGAATTTTATTTGAAATTTATTTGAAATTTATTTGAAAGGTACTAAGAGGGCAGTGACATCTTAAGTTGGTTTCAGAAAAATGATTCCCAACTGCTTGTGTGTACAACCTTAGAAGGAAAATAAGCAGGCATAAATAAGACATAGTATTTTTAGTGAGTGGTCTAAATGTGCTAAAAAAAAAAAAGGACTCAGGAAAATAAAATTTAATAAGATTTTTGTGTAATTAGTTCTATTAAAAGCATAAAAAACTGAGAATCTTTCTTATTTTCCATATAGCTAACCCACCTAAGAATTTTTTTTTCAGACAGTTTTAATATGTTGCCCTTGGTAGAGTGCCATGGCGTCACAACTCACAGCAACCTCAAACTCTTGGGCTTAAGTGATTCTCTTGCCTTAGCCTCCTAAGTAGCTGGGACTACAGGTGCCTGCCACAACGCCTGCCTATTTTTTTGCTGCAGTTGTCATTGTTGTTTAGGAAGCCTGGGCTGGGTTTGAACCTGCCAGCCTCAGTGTTATGTGGCTGGTGCCCTAACTACTGAGCTACGGGTGCCAAGTCCCACCAAAGAATTTTATAAAAATTTAGTTGATTAAATAGCACACATTATCTGGTAGGCCTCCCTACCAAATAATCATTCCTATTTGTTCTCGTGGGGGAAAGCAAGGGAGGGCATTTCTTCAGTTTTCCTTATTGTGCCTAGCACAGTACAAAACAGAGCAATAGCCTAATAAGACTTTACAATCTATAAAAGCTAAAGGTTAAATTTATTTTTAGAATGCTTTCAATATTCTACCTATTCCCCACAAGAAATAAAGCTTGTTCAATTAGTTTTCATGCAGATAAAGATACTTATACCTGTCTTTCTCTGATCCCGGAATAGTACCCGTATTGGTGGATCCAGGCACAGAAGCAATAGGGGTGCCAACAGTGCGAAGATTCTGAATTACGGATGACAAAAATTGCTGGCTAGCACTTTCATACAAATCAAAACAAATCTGATAAGCCATCAGGAGGTTGTCTTCCTTTACCAGTTTTTCTAAGATATCACTCACAGCTTGAGGATCATCTAAGAAAATTAAGCACTGAAATGGAGATAAAGAACAATTATGTAATAATTGAAAACTTCATCAACAAAGTACCTGGGGGCTGGGCAGTGGCTCAGGCCTATAATCCCAGCACTCTGGAAGGCCAAGGTGGGTGGATTGCTTAAGCTCTCACAAGCTCTCGCAAGAGCGAGACCCTGTCTCTAAAACACAGCCAGACATTGTGGTGGGCACCTGTAGTCCTAGCCAATTGGGAGGCTAAGGCAAGAGGATCTCTTGTGCCCAAGAGTTTGAGCTAACAGGTTGCTGTTAGCTATGATGCCACAGCACTTTATCAGGGGCAAGAAAGTGAGACTCTGTCTCAAAAAAAAAAAAAAAAGAAAAAGAAAACAAAAGTACTTGGACTCAAAAATATAGGAAACCTTAAAATATAAGCATAGGCAAACCAGAGAAGCCTAACTTTCTTCTACTTTTAAACTGAACAATAAGTGAAATATTCCTAAAAATAGCACTTGCCTTCCTTAAAACTAACAAACCAACAAACAGAAGTTACATGCACAGCTCTTAATATTTTGCCTATACTTAGCAGTATTCAATACTGGTTGCTGAATGAACTTTGGATTCTTTAAATTTTGTCCATAACTTACTAATTTAGCAGGTTACTTATATTTTCTGTCTTGCCATATTATGGGAGTCACTGATTCACTTAACAAATATAGTATTATGCTGGACTAAGACAACAGACATTAAAGTTACCATTTTGACTATTTCCCTTACTATTCTCATGATTTGCCATGTGTTTTAACAGAATTATCCAAAAAGTTTAGAATTTTTCCTTTAAGAATTCAATTTAAATTTTCTTGTTCTCTTAAGCAGCAATTAACTTCAAGTAAGAGCTCAAGAGCTTGTGAGGAATTAGAACATGGTAAAATGTTAAAAAGAAAGCTACATATAATTGATACTGTTTTCTTCCAGGGAAGGGAACTTGTTAGCTGGAGGAAAGGAATAGAAAGGAGACTTTTCATTGTATACCATATGTCTCTTTTTTGTGAATATATCATCTGTTCAAAGAATGCATTTTAAAAACGTATGGTAAATTTTTTAAAAATTATGAAAGGCTTAGGAATAAGAGCTAACAGAAATAAAATAGTCCTTAAGGAATGAAAGTGAAATACAGAGAGAACAGGGCTGGGAACTATTATTTCTCATATGATTTTTTTTTTTTTTTTTTTTTTTTTTTTTTGCGTCAACCATAGCAATTTACTACTTCTTCTTTTTTTTGATGTAATGCCCTAAACTTTAAATTGTTTTATTAAGTCATAACTTTGTACATTGATACATTTATGGGGTTCAGGGTACTGCTTCAATATACAATGTGAAATGCTTACATTGAACCTATATGATTTTTTTAAGAAACTATTAAAAATTAATGTTGAAACAAAACTCTAAAAATCTATATAAAGAACACTGAAAGGAAATACAGTTAAATGTTAAAGTGAGTTTGGGTGATAAAAAAAATCAACTTAAAAAATATTAATTAAAATATGAAGTTGAGGCTGGGCATAGGGGCTCATGCCTATAATCCTAGTGCTTTGGGTGGCCGAGGCAGGTGGATCGCCTATGCTCAGGAGTTCAAGACCAGCCCAAGCCAAGAGGAAGATCCCATCACTATTAAAAATAGGAAATCTAACTGGGCATTGTGGCGGGCACCAGCTACTCAGGAGGTTGAGACAAGGGGATTGCTTGAGCCCAAGAGTTTGAGGGTGCTGTGAGCTATAATGCCATGGTCCTCTAGCCAGGGTGACAGAGTGAGACACTGTCTAAAAAAAAAAAAAAAATTAAGTTGATTTGGGGTGTTGGATACTTATTCTGCCAGGACTTTCTATTTCAAACTTGCCTTTAAAAAAGCACTGTAAAAAAGTGCTTAAATCTAAAGTTTTAAAAAATATAGAGGAAGAAAATACATGAAGTACCTTATAGTGAACAAGTAACAAAATATACAAAAAATGCTAGGTTCTAGTCAGAATACAAAAAGGTATAGAGTATAATAACTTCAAAAAAGCAAATCGATGCACACCTCCAGCCAATAAATTACAATACAGCTAGTAAAAGAATCCAATAGATTTACATGTGCCAAAAAGTGGGAAAAAACATCTATGCTTTACCTTTGGAAAGAAGATTAGGTGAAGTGAAAAGAAAAGACTTATGTTTCGATTTATATGTTTTCTGTACCCTCTGTATTTTTTCCATGTGTAAGGAAATTCATACATACACGAGATAAAGAAAATATACTCAACGTTTTGGTTGTGTTTAGGTAATGAAATCATAGTTTGTTTGTTTTTTTGTTTTTTGGCTGAGGCTGGGTTTGAACCTGCCACCTCCGACATATGAGGCCAGTGCCCTACCCCTTTGAGCCACAAGCACTGCCCCCGAAATCATAGATAGTTTTTACACTTTGAATTCTTTTTAGAATGACATACGTATTGTTTTTATCTGTTTTCCTTTTCTTTGACTTCTGTTTCCAAAATTTCCTTAAATGCTTACATTATTTTCAAAATGAAAAAATACACAGAAAGAATGCATTATAACAAAATAGCTTTTCAGTGTTGTAAAATTCAGTTTCTTATTAGTAAAAAGACTATCAATCACATACCTTTTCTTCACAGGGCTGCTATAAAGAGTGACATATATAAAGGAAGCTACTACAGTAAGGTAATAAAATGTAACCTAAGTAATGTGATGTAACTAATATACCTATGTTACCCAGCACAGTGTAATGTAATGCACTTACCTGACAAACATTGATGAAATCAGGTTTCTCCAAGTTCATGTAGATTTTAACTAGAACTCTTAGTACTTTATTCCGAAACTGTTTATTCTGCATTAAAGACATGCAGAGCTTGAGGCTATAAGCTAGCATTCCTGGAACATCATTCTGAAAGAGATAATTAAAAGATATATCATTATCTGGTTATTAAAATATTATGTTTGTTCAGAAACTGAATTATTTTAATCTAGCTTCTTTAGTCAACCTAGATAATCCTTAATAAAAGTTTAAATTAATAAAAAAATTTAATTAAATACTTTAATAAAAACTTTAAATGTTTTAACCATTTAAATAAAAATCTTTAAAGAAATACCTATTTCCGTATCTCCATGAAAAAATGCACTGACAACAATTTAATATTTAGTAATCAACTAGAACCAAAACTATATGAACATTATACTATAAAAGACTGATACTGTGAGTTATTATAAAAAATATGTACAACTGTCCATATACCAAGTGGTCACGCTTTTCGATTGTGTCTGAGGACGTCTTTCCGCTTCCTACCTAGCTACGAGACTCTCATGGTTTCCTGCCTATAATCACTCACTGACTAGGAAACACAATGTGGCAGAACTCTCTCCAGCTCTGAGGGACTCCAGCATTGACTGCTGTAACATTTCCAGTGCTTTCCTTATGAGGAAACTTTGGCCTAGATGTTTACCTTGTAGCTCTCTAAAGTACCCCTAATATTTGAGATATCACCCTATAGGAGTCCTTCAACATAAAATAAGCATACTGAAAAGCTACAGGAGTGTTTCTCAAAGAGCAAGTTGTGATGTACCACTGTGTAATGAAATCAATGAGGTGTAACTCGGAATTTTTCTTTGAAAAAAAAAAATACAATTTAAAAATATCAGGGTTATAACTTAAGTCGTAAGGATAATGTAAGAAGAATAAATTATTGTTTCATAAAACTTTTAAGTTTATCTATATGCATATGTGCACTGAGATGTAAATTAAGATGCACATCTTACTCTGCTTTATTTTTTAAAAAACATTTCTCAGCCCCTTCACCTTATGTATTTGACTACCTGTTTCCCCTGTAGATTCTCCTAATGAACTGTTCGATTTGGGTCTTGTTTGCTGCTATACTAGTCCCTGCTTATCCAAGGGGGATACATGCCACGCCCTCCAGTAGCCTTAAACCTTGAATAGTACTGAACTCTATAGACACCATGCATAAATTTCTTTTTCCTTCTGGAAAAACAATGTCACATATAGAGGATTAGTTCTTATAGGAGATCTTAGCAATCTCAGCATACAATTTTTCTTTCATAAAGTTGAGATCTTTCATTTTTTCACTTAAAGGAAGCACCTTAAAGCTTCTCTTTAGCATATCTGAATTTCTAGAATTACTTCTCTTCTGCTTTGGGGTCATTACTAGATAAAATAAGGGTTCCTGGTGGTGCCTGTGGCTCAAGGGGTAGGGCGCTGGCCCCATATGCTGGAGATGGTGGGTTCAAACCCAGGCCCAACCAAAAACTGCAAAAAAAAAAAAGGGTTCCTTGAACACAAGCATTATGGTACTTGGTACTATGACAGTCCATCTGATAAGACAGCTACTTAGGAGACTAATAGGATATCCGAAACAAACATATGATTCCTGCTCTGGGCAAGACGGAAGGGGATAGAGATATCGTCACACTACACAGAATAGTGCACAATTTAAAACATATAAATTGTTTATTTCTGAAATTTTCCATTTACCATTTTTGGAACACCGTCAACTACAGGTAAATGAAACCAAGGAAAGCAAAACCATGGAAAAGGGAAGATAAGAGAGGAATGTCTCTAATGTCTACAACAGTATCTGGCACACAGTAGGCATTCAAAAAAATATTTGTTAAATGAATGAGTCAATATTTTAATCTTATGGCTCAGTGCCTATAGCACAGTGATTACGGTGCCAGCCACATACATTGAGGGTGGCAGGTTTGAACCCAACCCAGGCCAGCTTAACAACGGCAACAAAAAATAGCCGGGCGTTGTGGCGGGCGGCTGTAGTCCCAGCTACTTGGGAGGCTGAGGCAAGAGAATCACACTTAAGCCCAGGAGTTTGAGGTTGCTGTGAGCTGTGACACAACAGCACTCTACCAAGGGCAACATAGTAAGACTCTGTCTCCAAAAAAAAAAAAAAAATTTTTTTTTTTTTTAATCTTACAAGACAAGAAAGGTGACAACTGTACAAAAATGAAATTAAGAGTGAAACAGGGTCATTCTATCACATTAGGTTCTTCACTCATTTACTCATTTTAGAAAAATCTTCCTACTATTGCTAACCACTGACTGAGACTTCGGGGATATACAATGGCAAAAAGGGCAGAAAACACCTGTGCTGATGGAGCTTATAATTGTGGAGGAAAGACAGATGTTAACTATTTACTAATACCATTAATTAATAAGTGATAAACACCATGAAAAAATATACAGCTTCCATGAGATTAACAAAACAAACTGGACCTAATCTTTGGAGCAGGAGTTGAGGAGGGTATGGGTGCTGGGGATTGGCAAAAGGTAATGAAATGAATGGGAAAAAATCTTGTTGGCAGGGGAAGGGGGCAGTACATCTAGAGGATAAAAACAACCCAAAGTCGCTGGAGAGCAGAGTGCCAGCTCATAAAAATGGGAAATGAGGCAAAGTGGGCCTACAGATCAATGTCCATTTAACCCAGCCTTACACATTTCTGTCTACTTTGGTGGGTAAGTCCCCTACTTATATTATAACAATTAAGTACAACTTTCATAATTATTGAAAAAACAACCCCAAACCAGGAATCTAGTTTGTAGTGTAACTACCACATATAATAAAAGCATTAAAATAGTAGTTTATCAGTATGGTCTTCTTAAACAGAGCAGGGTAATTAACAGACCCTCCCCAAGCAAGATTTCAAAGGAATAAAGAAATGTCTAACATAAAAAGCAGGCAATCTATAAATACAAAACATGGCTGAGGTTCATATATAAATATAAAAATAATACAACTGGCAAAAGAGCATCTTACTATTTCTAAACTAGATTTTCTTTCCACTACCCATGAGACTTGCTTTCAGCAAAGCAGCTCCATCAACAACAATCAAGAACATTATTACCTACCGACTCCAGTATGGTCTTTTCGAAGACATCCAGTCTTCGTGTCTCCAAAGCAATGCCGACAGCCTGCTTATACTTGTGATCATCTAGACATCGCTGGAACATTTTATTCACAATGCCTTCCAATCTCTGGTCAATTGGTTTTTTTTCTCCTTCAGGCAAATCTGCATTTTCCACACACTGTTTGGTATAGTGATCAATGCATTTTGCTATAAATAAAACAACTCTGATTACCTTATACATTGGTTTAAACTACCAGAAAGTACAACACCTGCAGCTATAATCATATATACTACAGGGGATAACTATGAGGCAATAAGCAAATTTAAAAATGCTAGAATTAATACATTCAAATTAATATTGGCCTCTCATAATGGTTATAATGGAGGATGATACACTAATTCCTACAAGGTTGACAATATTCAAAACATTTTATCAGCTGGGTACAGTGGGCATGTGCCTCTTAGTCCTAAATACACAGTTGGCTGAGGCAGAATTGCTTGAGTCTAGGAGTTTGCAACCAACATATCTGACATGGTAGAAGCTATTTCCTCCAAGAGGGTGTCTGAAAATTCATGCAATAGTATATATGCAGTATGGACATCACAATGATTTGAGTGGACGGGGAAGAGGAGTGACATTTTGAAAGGTATCAATAGCATACCTGACAAGAAACATTAATTTGTTTGCAACTTAAATTTCTTTGCAATCATACCTTAAACTTTCTATGATCAACCAAAAGAGAGCATTTCCCTAAGCTTTCCACCCTCATAAGGAAGATAAAGAGCCACCCCAAAGCAATGACACACATATTATGTACCGTATATACTCGAGTATAAGCCGAGTTCGGGTTTTACTCGAGTAAAAACTCAGCTTATACTCGAGTATATACGGTAGTTATTCTCGCTATAACCCATTGGCTTGTCTCCCTTTTAAAGAGAAGGGGATTAGAAAAAATTTAGTTGGTTGCAAACTATAGGCCCAGAAAACAAAAATAATTGTAGCTAGTATAAAGGACTGCTGTACCACTAGATGACTCATATTAAATGTGTTTTGTATTTTGTTTTTGTTTTTTTTTTTGAGACAGAGTCTTACTATGTGGCCCCTAGTAAAATGCCATAGCGTCACAGCTCACAGCACCTCAAACTCTTGGGCTCAAGTGATTCTCTTACCTCAGTCTCCCAAGTAGCTCGGACTACAGGTGCCTGCTACAATGCCCGGCTATTTTTTGATTGGCGTTGTCACTGTTTAGCAGGCCTGGGCTGGGCTCAAACCAGCCAGCCTTGGTGTATGTGGCTGGCACCTTACTCACTGAGCTACGAGCGGTGAGCCTAAATGTGTCTATATTTTGAAGGAAGCAGAGAATATATATATATATTTTTTTTTTGTAGAGACAGAGTCTCACTTTGTCATCCTGGGTAGAGTGCCATGGTGTCACAGCTCACAGCAACCTCTAACTCCTGGGCTTAGGCGATTCTCTTGCCTCTGCCTCCTGAGTAGCTAGAACTACAGGCACCCGCCACAACATCCAGCTACTGGGTTTGAACCTGCCACCCTTGGCATATGGGGCCAGCACCCAACTCACTGAGCAATAAGCGCCGCCCGGAAGCAGAGTATTTTATAAATTGCAATATACCACATTCAGAGTTCATGTAGGAAAAAGCGTGAAGGTTCAGATACAGTTATAAAAACAAAGTGGCAGTCACAAAATAAGACAAACAATTACAATTGTAGAGAATTTTCACTAATAGGCTCTAATAGGAGCTTTGTGAATCAACTATACTTAAGTGAGGAAATACTATTCCAACCCCATTAAGAAACCTCAGAATTAGAACATTGGGAAATTTCCCTTAGATTACTTAACTGTGGAGAAAAAAATGTACCTCCTAGGTTTCCAATAAAATTCATGCTCTTATTTATCAGGTTTATATTTTAACTAAAACCCAGACTCTAAGCCTCATTCCCAGCTGAAGTTTTGTCATAATCAGGAGATTTGATTATTCATAAATTTTCTGGTAGTATTGTTTATGATACTCATTAAGCTAGGAAGCCCTTTCCAAATTCTATTTTGTATATTCTCCCCACAAATCTCAGGGATGTCTTAAAAAATGTACCCTATAAAACTAGAAGAACCCCACTTCCATGCAAAGAAGAGCAAACAGAACTGGTCTACTGATCAATACTTGCTAATACAGTGTTTAGAGAGACATGGAAGGCATCTACCACCTCAGGGCACTTTATACCAACAGTCCTGTTTAAAAGTACAATTTGCAAAGTAGCAGCACTGCAAGTTGCAGATCACTGTTGGAAAAAGTTACCAACATCCACCCCCCCAAAAAAAATCATCAAATAATAGATAAGAAATAAATAAGTGTATTTAATCCTTCACTTCTAGCTTACTGTAAAGAGAGTGCTCTGGTTTCAAATGATACAGTCTATCCTTCTACCTATAGGTTTCACAGATAAAAAGCCCAACTCAAACAACCACAAAGATATTGGCAACATTTCAAACCATCAGAGCACAAACTTTAAAAATGTGAACAGAGTCCTAGGAACATCTGAAGGTATCTTTCGCAACCACCTTGTGTAGCATTTTCCAATTTCTGAAAGAGAGTATCAGTTTTTTCCTTATGAGCATTCAGATAAATAATGCAGACTGCCTCTTAATCAGCAATGCAAAATTTCTACACTCTTGACATATCACTCCCTTGACAGCCACAAAGACATGTGTGAAGGATATGCAATTCTTTCTTTCATCTTCTAGACTACAAATTTTGAAGCATTTTTTTAAACTTACAAAATCTTTATTAGAACAATATCTTATATAGTTGTTTAAACTTAACAAGTTTACAAAATAAGATAGAGAATCCAAGGCCTTGCCTAAGCGTTACACAGTCTCACTTCACAAATAGTTACCGCCTATAGTCTTAGCATTTTGGGAGGCCAACGTGGGAGGATTGCTTGAGGCTAGATTCTAGAAGTTCAATATCAGCTCAAGCAATGTACAGACCCTGTCTCCACAAAAATATAGAAAAATTAACTGAGTGTGGTGGTGCATGCCTGCAGTCCCAGTGACTTGGGAGGCTGAGGCAGGAGTATCACTTGAGCCAAAACTTTGGGGTTACAGGGATCTATGATCATGCCACTGCACTCTAGCCTAGATAAGAGTAAGCTCTTGCCTTGAAAAGAAAAAAAAAAAAAGGAAAGAAATGAGAAAACAATGGTAGAAACAGTATGGGTTTTGGTGAAATTAAACCTAGCTATAAATTCTGACCCTCCTGTTTAATAGTCATGTGTCTTTATTATCTCACAATCCAAGTTTTCTCATTTGTAAATCAGGGCTAGTTTCTCCTTCACAGGGCAGTTTGTGAAATAAACCATGATATGTAACATGACTAGCATAGCACCTAGCACAATGCTGATACTCAATAATGTTTTCTTATATTAGGAACAATTCTATAAATTGGGATAATTTAGTTTCTGTTACTTATAATAATCTTTTCATCTAATAGTATGCTCCTCGGACTAGAGATAACCATAACCACTAAGATAACTAGCACTCAGTTGGAGGGCAGATCTAAAAACTCAGTCTGTGGGAGGCGCCTGTGGCTCAGTGGGTAGGGTGCCAGCCCCATATACCGAGGGTGGCGGGTTCAAACCTGGCCCCGGCCAAACTGCAACAAAAAAATAGCTGGGCTATTATGGTGGGTGCCTGTAGTCCCAACTACTCAGGAGACCAAGGCAAGAGAATCGCCTAAGCCTAGGAGTTGGAGGGTGCTGTGAGCTGTGTGATGCCACAGCGCTCTACCAAGGGCAATAAAGCAAGACTCTGCCTCTACAAAAAAGGAAAATGAAAAAAAAAAACAAACCAAAACTCAGTATGCATTAAATTATTATAGAAAGGTTATGAACTTCAATTAAAATGAAAGTTGACAATATCAAATTAAGGAGGAAAAATGCTATATATACACTAGAGAAGAAAGAAGCACATAAGATAAACCCTTACCAGACAGAAGATAATTACCTATAATAGTCTCCACATATTCAGAGTTATCATTGACATTGAAGAGGTCACCTGCTCCAAGAGCATAATTCAGGGATTCCTCAAAAGCCCCCAGGTGATAAAATACTTTAGATGCCACTAAAGCTGCAAACTGCCGACTCCGGAAACCTTCATCTTCGTATAAAACTTCTCTGAAAGAAATTAGGAAGTATATAAGCCTAGTAGCTTTCCTTTAATTTCCAAAATCTAAATATTTTAAGCCATACTTTAGTAACAGCAAATTTCTAAATCAATTAATAAGCCCACTTCCATGCAAAGCCCACATCCACAATAAAGTTGACCCACCTTATTCCAATTTACAAAAATAATTTCTTACATTTTGTCTACAGACTCAGAAATTTCCGCCCAGAAGTCATTGACAACTGCATTCAATTTGTGTAGTGCAAATTCCTGTAGATGATAAAACCAAAATTCTATTTTGAGATAAAAAAGTTCCCAACAAATCAACAGCCAAATCATCAATAATATTCACTACAACTTTTAATCTATGATAATTATAAAAATACACTGACTTTTCTTGGGTTTACACATTTCCTTTCTGTTTTCAACGATAAAACATCAGATTAACCAAATAATGTCATTCTTTTTCATAATAAAGATTTTTTTTCTTTAAATATATGTAAGATTGACTCCACATTGCTGGTTCAGATAGAAATGAATTCAGGTATTTAGAGCCACTTGAAGTACATTCCAAATTTTTGTCAAATGAAAACAATTTTAAATATGTGAAACAGAAGAAACAATCTTTTGTCCTTCCATTGATAAAGAAACTAAGGGGTTAGTCAATTGCCATACTAAGCTTTATTTGCTTTAGGTTTATTAAACTCAAGAGAAACCAACTGCTATTCCCCAAATACTGTCCTCTTTGGCTAGATTTCAGTGACTGGGTACAGCTAGGTAGGATGGCTACTTTAAGTGATGAAAGAAATATAGATATCATTAAAATTAAAAAGCTACACAGTATTTTATGTATATTATGTATTATGAATGTACCAAGCCTAGTTACATTTTTTTTTTAACTCATACCTTAAGCTGTGGTTCTTCTTCATCCAGAAGAGAAATAATTCCAGCTACAAGACAAAGGCATATCATGATTATGAAATATATGCTCACTAAGATGGAAATGAACACTTGGTCAAAACTATATGATGGAGCCAGGTGCAATGTCTCAGGCTTGTAATCCTAGCAGTGTGTGAGGCCAAAGTAGGAGCATCACTTGAGCCAAGGAGTTTAAGGTTGTAGTCAGCTATGATAACACCACTGTACTCTAGCCTGGGTAACAAAGAGAGACCCTGTCTCTATTTAAAAAAGGAAAGAAAGAAAGAAAAAGGGGAGAAAAAAGTATTCCTAAGGAGTGACTCCACTAGGGGAATGATTATTTTCTTTTAAAACTGTATAGATTACCAAACCTTCACGATACCACACATATCACATCATTTTTCTAATTCAGTGGTTTTCAGTGTGGTTTCTGTGCCAACAGCATTAGCATTACTTGGAAGCTTGCTGGAAATGAAACTTGCCTCCCCATCAGACCTACTGAATCAGACATTATGGGAATGAGCCCAATAACAGGGCTATAAGCCCTTCCTGTGATTCCTCTGCTCATTACAGTTGGAGAACCACTAGCCTAATTTATTGATCAAAAATGACAAACCTTCCCATACAATTTTAGAATAAAATTATTTATACAAAAAAGTATGTAGTCTTTAACTGAAAAAGGTAAAATATTTTCGCTACTTTTAGATGCCTATATTAAGTTACCTCCTTCCTGTCGTAAGTAACCTAAAAAGTTTTACTAATTGATGAGCAATCCTACTCATTCTGGCTTCAATTATCAAAGCAGTGTTCCCAATATATTTTCTCTTGGCATCAAGGTGCTAACACTAACATTAAGTATAGTAAAAGAAATAACTGTCCTCTCCAAAGGAACCTATCTTGAAATTCAGTCATATGTCAAAGGGGTTATTAGAAAAAAAAAAGATATGGAAGTTACTGTTCTTAGGCCACTTATCTCTAAAACAGTGGTTCTCAACCTTCCTAATGCCACAATGTATTTTCATTGATAAAAAGGGGTCGCGACCCACAGGTTGAGAACCACTGCTCTAAAATGTTTTAAGACTGGGCATGGTGGCTCACATCTGTAATCCTACCACTTCAGGAAGCCGAGGCAGGAGGATTGCTTAAGGTCAGGAGTGCAAGCCTAGCCTGAGTAAGAATAAGACTATGTCTCTACAAAAATAGAAAAATCTGGGTGGTGCCTGTGGCTCAAGGAGTAGGGCGCTGGCCCCTTATACTGGAGGTGATGGGTTCAAACCCAGCCCCTGCAATAACAACAACAACAACAAATAAATAAAGTGTACAATCAAAAAAAAAAAAAAAATAGAAAAATCAGCCTGACATGCTGGCATGAGCCTAAAGTCCCAACTACTTGGGAGGTTGATGCAGGAGGATCACTTGAGCTCAGGAGCTTAAGCTATGATAATGCCATTGATTAAAAGGTGTCAAAGGCAGCTTTAGTGAGGAGATGTAGGCATTTCTAATTGATAAGTGTAGGTCTGTCAGTTAAACTTAAGGACTCTTTAGGGAGCCATACTGGAAAAGATCCAAAATTTACCAAGCAAAATTAGCACACTATTTCAAAAGCATAAAAGCAGACTAAAAGAACTTCATAGTACTCTAGGTTGGTATGACAAATCCAGAACGGAGAGGCTGAATTGAAAAAATATAAAAATTCAATCGTTAACAAAAATGTACAAACTAGTTGTGTGGAATAAATGATAGACCAAAGTGTTTTAAATGCAGAACAGATAAATAACAGAACACTTAATCCTAAGAATGCTGATAACCTCTCAGTAATCAATGTGTACTTGAATGGCTTTTACTGAAAGAAGAGAGAAATTTTTATACTCTCTGGTTTGGCTTAACTAGTGACTAATTCAGTATGTGGTTGGCCTGTCTTACAAGGTCAGCCTTTGGCCATGGGCTAGAACTAAACCAAATACTCTACACTAGTATTTCTCATCTTAGAACTCTCCTCTGGATGGGGAGAGTATAAAAAAGGCCTTAGAATTCTAAAAGTCTCTTATGCCATAATAGAAACAGATATTGTCTAAAACTCTAGAATCATTTGTAAATTATCTATAAACATATTATCTATAAATATGTTCCAGAAGACACAGCTTAACTTGGAAATGGTTACCTTTGGAGACCACAGGGAAAATTGGGGTTGGGGACTATTGTTTTAAAGTTTTTTGACACTACTTTATTTGCTATATTATATTTAAAAAACCTGACCAACCCACTCAATTTCACACCTCCACTAAGCATCTTTATACATGTGTGCACGCGCGCGCGCACACACACCACACACAAACACACAGAGACAAGAGTCTCACTCTGTCACCCTGGGTAGAGTGCCATGGCATCATAGCTCACAGCAATCTCAAACTCTTTGGCTCAAGTGATCCTCTTGCCTCAGCCTCTGGAGTAGCTGGGAATACAGGTGCTGGCCACCACATCTGGCTAGTTTTTCTATTTTTAGTAGAGACAGGGTCTTGCTTTTGCTCAGGCTGGTCATGAACTCCCAAGCTCAAGCAATCAGCCTCTCCTTGGCCTCCCAGAGTGTTAGGATCACAGGCATGAGCCGCTGCACCGGACTCTATTCAATCCTCTTAAAAAAACTAACAGTACCTGTTGACCTCTTATTCACCATTACGTTCTTAGTGCCTAGCAAGTGCCCAGTGAATAAATCAATGAATAAACTTAATTTACACCAGAACCACACGCCGGTCTGTTTAGCAACTGGGACACAAATATAAGTTATTACAAGGTACCTATATTAAGGCACCTCCTTCCTTCTAAGCCCACATGAGCCATAGGACGGGGGAAAAGTGACAAAAGGTTTGGAGCAGAAGCTAATGAGTAATCCAATCAACTTAAATGACAGCAATAAGTGCACACTATACTATCATCACAGAATCTCAGGGAAGGACCTAAAAAATTATTTGTACTGCCATTCTAAAGAGGTTTAAATTCTATTCTATTCCCAGCAAATGATTTCTCAGCTGCTACCTTAAAAACTCTAGGGTGATTTATTGATTTGACTGCCTGATTTCTTCATGAGTCTGAACTTCTGTCATGCCCTCAGCAGTGTTCTGAAAACTGTAATAACTGTAAGTTTTCTGTCCCAAATTCTGCCAGGGATAGAAAGACAGTAATCAGGTCAACAAACAAGTTATTATAGAATTATGATGGACAGAGGTGGCAATTAGAGGAGAGTCAGCATGTTTTAATAGGAGTCAAGGAAGAATTTAACATTTGAGCTGAGACTAAACAATGAGAAGCTAAGAGAAAACTTCAGGAACTTTTGAAAGAGAACAGAATATACCAGGGTCCTAAGAATAGGAGATAAACTAACATATTTAAGAAACAAAAAGAAGGCCAGTGTATTTAGGGTATAGTGATTGAGGCACAGGCTATTACAAGATGAAGGAGGAATCATACATGATTTGGTTAAGGGAGGCATGGAGAACCTGCAACCTTAAGGAAATTACTGGCCTTCTTAGTCCTTAAACTTCTTAGTCCTTAGTCCTTTTTACTAAATCCAAATTTTACATAAAACAAATCCTTTTATTAAAAGGGGTACAGCAGAGAAAAATGAAGCTTTCCTTGCTTCTTTGGTGCTTAAAAAAGAAAAATCTTGAAATCAGAAGGCTGCAGGTTCCCTACCCCTTGACTGACAAGTAAAATGGATTATTCAGAGGTATGGAAAAACAAAGTCTTAAGGCTGTTACAGGAACCTAAACAAGAGATGAAGATGGTTTGGGCCAAGTTAAAAGAAAAACTGATAATGGATAGATTTCAGACAGGATGACACCTACATTTTACAGGCAGCAAGAAAGTTAGTGTTTCTTTGATCCTTACAGAGCTATGACTGGAAAAACTCTTCCTTACACTGAACTAAAGATGTATTTCCCAATCATTTGTATCCCTTGGGGACAAAGATCTGATTCCAGGTACAAGTGAGAGCTCTTTAAGTGTTAAGGATCTCCACCAATTTCCTTAACCAATCCTCATAAAAAATGTGGCTCTGATCTTTTTCCCATACAGGTTACTGTCTTCCGATCACCACTTTACAACAAAATGCTGCGGGACAAGTGCAGAGTAAGAGAGGATGAGAAAAAGGTATGCAAGAAGGCGAGGAAAAAGGACCAAGACTGTGGACAGCTATACACAAATCAGACCGTGGTGGAAGCGTGAAAATCTCCTTAAAACTTTACGTCTATGGTTTATCCCATTTCAAATATCACTACGTGCATCTACCTATACAGGACTTTGGTGTCTGAAACTCGCTCCCCAGATGTTTACAAAGCACCCATCTTTGAAACAGAAAGTTGGCTCTCAGCATAAAGATGTCTTCAGGGTCTTCTCAACACAAAAGTACTCTGGGTGTTTTAATTGAATACCCTTGGCGTGGACCCAGAAACAACCCACCCCCAAACCTTACTTCGGATTTCTCTCTAAGAACGGAGTTCGGCCAGGTCCAAAAGCACTTAGGTAGCAGTTAGGCTGCTTGGCTAGGGAGCTGCCTTCCCGCCCGACTGTACAGGTAGCCCATCCCACACCAACCACCTGCGGGCAAGGACTGAGACTGGACGGGCTCACACGACCAAAAATGCGAGAGACAGAAAAAAGGAAATCTCCCCGGAGTCCACGAAAGGCCCGGAAGCCCCGCGGGTGCCGGCCCGGGGGTATGACGCGGGAGGGAAAACGAGGCGGTCAATCTGGCTGAATTCCTTCAAACCAGAAGGGCCAGCGAGGCCTACAAAAACCTAGCCAGACCCCCAGACCCCGGCCCGGAGGTGGGAGTGGGCAGCGAGGAGCCGCGCAGGCCGGCGCTCCGCCAGGAGGTGCCCAGTCACCGGCCCTGACTCAGCTAAAAGCCGGCGCGGCGGCGGCTTCTTCCCGGCGCCAGCTGCACTCACCGGCAGAAGTGATCATGGCTGCGCCCCCGACTCGCCGGTCCTCTCGCTTGCCGTTCCGGCCGCGCCGTGTATCTGTCAGCTCAGGGTCCGCTGGGTCCGCCGGGTCCGCCGCGCCTCCTCAGTCCCCAGGTGCGCTGCTCAGTCAGTCGCCTACCCAGGCCGCCGGCTCCCTTCTCAGCCAGGACCCCGCCCGCCCCAGAGCTGCCCCCTGTCCCGCCTGCGGCACAGCCCGCATTCTCTCCCGGCCTGCATCTCCCGTGCCTCGGACGCCTCCCCAGCCCGCGAGTTAGGTTAAACAGAGAGCGCTACCGTTTTCTCTAACCTCCTCGAAGTCAGAGCTCCCGCTCGGTGGGAACACTAGTCTGCACCTGAAATCAGGCATCAGAATGAACACTCCTGCAGAGAGAGGACCCTACCATCACCCGCCATTGCTGAGAGAAGTAGTTTTAAGGGGAGGTGAGAGCAGTGCGCGCAGTGCCACCTGCTGGGTGGGCGGTCTCGCTGCAGCAACCCCGGGGCCCGAGCTCCCTCCTCAGCCGAAACTTTGGGGGTTGGGGATGTAGCAAAGAGCGTTTTCTTAGGAAAGTGACTTTCAATTTTTTTCTTAAAGCATAGCCTGTCTTCAAAAAAAGAAAAACATCCCTGCAGAAGTGCTTTATTATCATTATGAATCTATACGTTATCATTAGTCTATTATAAAGTTGAACAGTGAAGGTGTTTATTTACTTTTGAAATAATGTACAGTATTATTAATGTATTCAAATGTATAGTAGTTAATGTTATGCCAAGTTACAAAATACAGTATTAAAATGTATGGTAGTGTTGTTTTCTGGCTAGAACCATGGATGGTGTCAAAGAAAAGAAAAAGAAGGTTCCTGCTGTACCAGAAGCCAGTAAGAAAAAGTGAAGGAATTTCATAGAGCTGAAGATCAAGGGTCTGAGAAAGAAGTGTGCCCAAAAGATGCTTTTTTGAAAGGAAAGGAGGAAGCTTATCTATGAAAAAGCTAAGCATTATCACAAGGAATACAGGCAGATGTACAGAACTGAGATCCAAATGGCTAGAATGGCAAGACCAACTGGTAACTTTTATATACCTGCAAAACCCAAACTGGTGTTTGTCATCAGGATCAGAAGTATCAAAGGTGTGAGTCCAAAGGTCTGAAAGATGTTGCAGCTTCTTGGCCTTCACCAGATCTTCAATGGAACTTTTGTTAAGCTCAGCAAGGCTTTAATTAACATACTGAGAATTGTAGAATCAAATCTGAAGTCAGTGAATGAACTTATCTACAAGTGTGGTTATGGCAAAATCAAAAAGAAGTGAATTGCATTGACTGATAACCATTTGATTGCTTGATCTCTTAGTAAATATGGTGTCATCTGTATGGAAGATCTGATTCATGAGATCTATACTGTTGGAAAATGCTCCAAAGAAGCAAATAACTTCCTGTTGTCCTTGAAGTTATCTTTTCCACAGGGTGGAATGAAGAAAAAGACAGCCCACTTTATAGAAGGTGGAAATACTGGCAACAGGGCAGACAAAATCCATAGCCTTTTTAGAAGAACGAACTAAGGTATCTGCCCTGAATATTTCTGTAATTGGTCAGTTAATAAATAGTGACTGCTTTCAAATTAAAAAAATGTATGTACATACACATGTTTAAAACAAGAAGTATAAAAACATATAAAAACATAGTGACAGTATTCTAAAGAGGAAAAAAAAAAAAAAAAAAAAACAAGAATTGTTTTCCATTCTTTCCTTTCATTTGCCCAGTTCCTCTTTCCCCTCAGAGCAATGGGTTCTTGGTTTCTTTCTTTGTTTTTTTTTGAGACAGAGCCTCAAGCTGTCACCCTGGGTAGAGTGCTGTGGCAACACAGCTCACAGCAACCTCCAACTCTTGGGCTCTAGCAATTCTCCTGCCTCAGCCTCCCAAGTAGCTGGGACTACAGGCACTTGCCACAACGCCCAGCTATTTTTTGGTTGCAGCCATCATTTTGTTTGGCAGACCTGGGCTGGACTCGAACCCACCAGCTTAGGTGTATGTGGCTGGCGCCTTAGCCACTTGAGCCACAGGCTCCAAGCCAGGTTCTTGGTTTCTAATACAGCTTCAGAAATTTGAAATGGGCAGTTGTGATTAACATTTGCAGCCTTACACCAGCTGCCATAGCCAACATACTTAACATGACATACTCAGTACTGAAAAAGTCTTGACAAAGACTGGTGGCAAACAGTATTTTTAAGCCCCTAACCTTGAGCTATCAAGCTACTCTTCAATTGAACAGTGATGACGAAAGTATATTTCTACAGTCTTCTTAACACAATCAACCCTACAGGCGCAAACAATGTTTTGTGATTGCCAACCAATAAAATGTGGTTGGTAACACATTTTAGTGTATGTGTGATATTTTAAATTAGTATTCTTAAAGTATGGTTGTTAAAAATAGATTAAATATTATTATTAAACACTTTTGAAGAGCCTACTACAGCTTAGAGTGAAAGGCACTGTCTGAGGTGTGCATGAAAAAATAAACAGATTGAGAATTTGAGATATCATTCTACAGAGGCTCTTCAACTCCTCAGAAAGACATATGTATGATCGAGCAAACCCCTAGAGGAGTCACAAATGCCACTAAGTAATGGAAATGAGTGAAGCAGGCCCAGAATTAGAAAATAACCAGCTCCACAGGATGGTGTCTTAGCTTTGGGGAGACAGTAGGGAGTGTGGTGAATGTGACAATAGTAAGTGCCCCATCTAAAGAGCAGCTGCCACTCAGCTCCTGTGGCGTTGCCAGCCAGCATGCAGAGGGACTGTGTGAGAGCTTATGCTTTTTCTTTTTTCTTTTCTTTTCTTTTTTTTTTTTTTGCAGTTTTTGGCCGGGGTTAGGCTTGAACCCGCCAGCTCTGGCATATGGGGCTGGTGCCCCACTTCTTTGAGCCACAGGCACCGCCCAGCTTATGCTTTTTCTAAGAAAAGCCAGAAATCAGATTTTCGCACAACTTCGAAATTCTAAATGTTGGCAATGAATTCAAATGTTTTTTTTGTTTGTTTGTTTGTTTTAAATAGAGAGGTGGCCAATGTGATACCTCTCCTTTTCAAGAAGACATTCTATGGAAGGACAATCATGTCCTTAGCTTGGATGTTGTGCTTGACACTGACACAGCCCCATGTGAACTTACTATGAACCTGTAAGATGGGCAAAAAGGGAAGGGGCTTGGCCGCTGCTCGCTCTCTCTTGAGGCCATTCTGCATTCTTTATCCAGAGTAATATATTTTTTTGGGGGGAGGGGGGGGTTCTACCTTTTAGAGAAGGTAGCCCAGACTGGCCTCAAACTCCTGGGCTTGAATTGAACTCCCGCCTCACCCTCTCAAGCTAGGACTACAGGTGCATATCATCACACCTGGCCAGAGCAATCTTTCCAAAATCCAACTCTGATCACTTCTGCTCCTTACAACCCCCAGTCACCATCTCAGGCTGTATTCTTATGCTTCTTTTGTGTTTCTGCCCACAACCACCATCTCACTCCCCATGAGAATTCCGTGCCTTGGCTGCTATTGAAAGGTGGTGGCTCCTATAAAGTACCCCTGCAGCCCTGCCCATGCCCTGAACACCAGACTCCCAGGCCTCCCCCACATCTCTGTGTGGCTAATGGGCTTCTTAAACTCAACCACCTTGAAGCTGCACAAGCTGTCCCTCTCCCCACAGTTCACTTCCTGCCTAGCTCTCAGTATGGGTTGACTAGGTATCTGTCAGCTACTAAAGCAGAAGATTGGGTGGGGGCAAACTCGACTCTTCTCCATCTCCCATCCTCACCCCTTACAGCCTCAACTTCTTGCTCAGCTGCCTCACACATCTCCAGTCACTTCTTCACAGACAGAAGCACTGCCCTCCAGGACTGCCACTGTCCTCACGTCCCACCCTTTCCCCTAGCATGCTACCCTCTGGTGGTCCAGAGCCCCTGTGGCTTCCAGCGTGGCCAGGCAGCTATCCACCTTGTCTCTGACGCTGGCACCTGCTCTTCCTTCTGCTTTCAAGGCCCTCTCCCTCCCACTCCTGCCTAATACCACTTGTCCTCAGTCCCCATCAAGCAGTACCTCCTCCAGAAAGGCTTCCTTGGTCCACCTCATCATGCGCTCCTTGACGGCCTTTACACCACACAGCTGTTCTCATGTCTCCTTGTCAGAGTCCCAACTACTCAAGGCAAGGCCACATCTTGGGTAGTTCACCTTGCTGTCCCCTATCATTAATAACTAGCATGTGTCAGGCACATAGTAGGTGCTGGATGATGTTTGCTGGGTGAATGGAAGCATGCCTGCATGCCCTGTCAGGTAGTTATTGGCCCTGGGCTAGAAGCTAGACCCACAGCTTTCAGCCCTCTGCCCCTAAAACCATATTTTGGGTGCAGTGAAATTACAGAACTTATTCTTTTTTTTTTTTTTTTTTGAGACAGAGTTTCATTTGTCGCCCTAGGTAGAGTGCTAGGGCATCACAGCTCACAGCAACCTCAAATTCTTGGGCTTAAGCGATTCTCTTGCCTCAGCCTCCCAAGTAGCTGGAACTGTAGACGCCCACCACAACACTCGGCTATTTTTGAAGTTGCTGTGAGCTGTGACACCAGTTGTCATTGTTGTTTAGCTGGCCAGGGCTGGGTTCCAACACACCAGCCTGGGTGTACGTGGCCGGCGCCGCCTACATTACATTCTTACGAAGTGCTCTGTTCACAAACCATCTCCCTCCAAATTAATGAGTGACACAAAACGTCTCAAAGCCCAACCGAGGTCATCTGTGGTTTCACACAGGTATCGACTGGGCTGTGGGCCTCGTCAGCTTGAAGGGAGGAAGTCAGGCGGGTGCCCGGCCCGGGGAAGCGCTTTCCTTCCCGCGTGGCGACCTGGAGCTGCGGCGCTCACGTCTGGGCGGCCCGGGCAGCTCCTGTAGTGGCCGCTAGTGGGCGCGGTGCTCCCGAGACTGGGAGGCCTCGGGGCGGGGCGAGCCCTGCGACCACCCGGCCCCCCGCCTGCGGCAGTTCCACGCCCGGAGTCTTAGGAGCTGCAGTGCTGCCATCGAGAATCTCTTGATTGACTTTTGAGCAGCTCGGTGGAAAGGGCAGGTATCGGGGTGTCCGGGTGTCAGAGTCCCGAAATCAAATCCCCGCTCTGTCCCGCACGCCCAGCCTCTCCTGCACGGTGGGTAGACCTGGCCAGGCCACGGGAGGAACCCAGCAACATTCAATAAAACACAGATCGCCGGCGACTCGGTCGCGAACTGGGTGCCTGTTTCACATACGACACGCGTGCCGCACGATTTTGCAGTAAAAGCATTTATTCGTAGGGGGCAGAGATGTGCTACACAGCAGAGTGACCGAGGATGGGTACGTTGTTAGAGGGAAACGCCTCAAGGTGGCTGGAATTGGTCTGGGTAGACTGATGCACAAAAGGGTGTGAAGCCATCAGAGGAACTGGGTTCTCTTCCCTCTGAGGACCACAAGTCCTTTCCTGGCCAAGTGAGGCTATCTTGCCCGAGCTGACTTCGGGAGGCAGCGATGCCTTTGCCCAAGGGTCTGGGTTGACAAGCCAGGTCTGGGCAAGCGAGGGCAGGGGGAGGGAGACAGCTGTCTTGAAAACCACAGTAAACCCCCAAGACAGTTCTCTAGCCTGTCTTCCTTGTGCTAGCCAACTGCTGTCGTTTGGGTAACCACCAGCCATAGGTGCTGCTGAGCTCGTGGAATGTAGCTAGTGCAACCTAGGAACTGAAATCTAAATTTTATTTTTAATTAATTGAAATTTAAAAGTAGATACTCAGTTCAGTTACTGGAAAACTTTTAAGTATATCTGGAGCAGTTTAATGATGTGGATCTTGCTCTGTTGCCCAGGCTGGAGTGCAGTAGCAGGATCACAGCTCACTGCAGCCTTGTACTCCTGGGTTTAAGCAATCCTCCCACCTCAGCCTCCCCCAGTAGCTAAGACTACAGGTATACCCAGCTTGAGGGTATGAATTTAATAAAATCTAAATGCAAATCAAATTTCTCGGATGGAACTTTAATATATGAATTGGGCTGTGAGTGTAAAATTCATACAGAATTCAAAGAGTTAGCATGCAAAAGAGAATGCAAAATGTCTCATGAATAATTAACAGTTGAAATAATATTTTGGATATTTGGGGCTAAATAAAATATATTATTAAAATTAATCTCACCTGTTTCTTTTTACTTTTTTCTAGTAAAAAAGTAGTGTAGCTACCAGAAAAATATAAAGCTGCATATGTGCGTGTTTGATTTCTCTTAGGGCTGGTTTAGACCCTTTCCCAGGCCTTGTTCCTCTGACATCCTATTCAGGCCCTGCCCATTGGACTTGCTTCAAGGTCTTTGGCCCGAGACAAAGTCCCCTGGTTCCCTTATTATTATTATTATTATTCTTTAGTTTTTTTTGAGACAGAGTCTGAAGCTGTCTCCCTGGGTAGAGTGTCCCTGGTGTCACAGCTCACAGAAACCTCAAATTCTTGGGCTTAAGCGATTCTCTTGCCTCAGCCTCCCAAGTAGCTGGGACTACAGGCACCCGCCACAAGGCCTGGCTATTTTTTTTTTTTTTTGCAGTTGTCATTGTTGTTTTTTTAGCTGGCCCGGGCCAGCCATCCTTGTTGTATGTGGCCAGCGCCCTACCCGCTGAGCTATGAGTGCCACCTTGGTTCCCTAATTTAAAATTGCATGCGATCTTTGTGGACACTCACATGCTAGGCCAGATAGGGGTGTGGAGAGTGATGGTGCGACCCACTCCTATCAGGAAACAAGGGGCTAGGAGTGGCTGTCCTGGCACCAAGTGGTTCTGGAGCAGGTGACAAGAAATTCTTGGGACAGCAAGTGGTCAGGGAGAGGTTAGCCTGGGGTTTGGTAATGATCAAGGTAAGTCAGTTTTGCAACCAGGACTCAAAGTGGCCTAGGTCACAGGCCTATGCTCAGTGCCTTATTACTCCAGCTAAATGCAGAGTAAGGAAAAAACAAGCCCTCCCTGAGGGTCTCTGGATTTCACTCATCAAAGAATAGGCAGTTCTCCATCTGCATTTGTGGCAGAAGTACCAGCTGGGGCTGTGGAGCATAAGGGGAAAGCCAGACAAGGCTCTTGCCCTTGTCAAAGACATAGTCCCACAGTGGTCTCAGCACCCAGCCTGACTCTGGACCTGAGCTACCCTATGCCCTGGTCCCTCCCACCCTCCACAGTGGGATTCCGGGCACATACCCTGTGAAATGTGGTATGACCCAGGGCGCAGTCTCTGTTTCAGCCCCAAATACAGGGTGTCCATAAAGTTCTCGTGCAATTAAAAATAAGAGAACCAGAGGGCCTTGTGTCAGGCCAAAGGCATCTGAAGGGTCCATGTCAGATCCTGGTCATCCACCCTGCCTCATCCCCCATTTCTTCCTGAACTCTAAGGTTACACAAGTGGCAGCCTGTCCAGGCCAAATTCCACATCCGTCCCAATCCTGATCCACCCACACACAAAACCAGGTCAGAAGGAGTTATGTAGCCTTTGGGTGCAAACAGCCCGCTTCCGACTTTTGCTCACTGTGTTGTGTTTGCCATACAAATAGGACAAAGTCCAGGCCTCCCGATTGCAGGGAGCAATACCCTGAAGCGTAATTCTGCTACCCTTTCAACTTAACTGGGTTGTCATTAACCTTCCCTGGTGAGGTTGCATCCTTAGTTCTCTGCCAGGTAAGAGGTTTGGGACCTCAGGTCTTGGCCCCTTTGCAGGTTTGCTAAGGAGCTTTTAATTTGACAACCGAGGGACTCCTCTGCAGTTTAGAAACAAACATGTTGAGAGGAGAAAAATAGGACACATGTCGTACAAAGCATTCTCTGAGACACGGTTGAGGCCACTTTAGCTGTGGTGAAACATGCATGTGTACACATGTGCACACACACACTCCTCTACACCAAGCTGAATGCTGCCTTTAAAAAATCTCATCAATTCTAATGTGAGGGCAGTAGATGATCTAATACATACCCTTATAAGAGAAAAACTCAAATCAATTCAAGGTGGGGGGCAGGGGACTAAGGGAGTGGGGAGAGGGGAGGAGGGAGGATGATAGGGGTTACAGGTATATGGCACACCTCTTGGGGGTGGGACACAATTATAAGAGTGACTTTACCTAACAAATGCAATCAGTGTAATGTAATTCTTTGTATCCTCAATGAATCGCAAACCAAAAAAAAAAAAAAAACTTTTTAAATATTTGCTTATGTTTCCTAGCTACACAATCTTTTTTATTTTTTTTTAGAGCCAGAGTCTCACTTTGTTGCCCTCAGTAGAGTGCTGTGGCATCACAACTCACAGTAACCTCCAACTCCTGGGCTTAGGCAATTCCCTTGCCGCAGTCTCCTGAGTAGCTGGGACTACAGGTGCCTGCCACAATGCCCGGCTATTTTTTGTTGCAGTTTGGCAGGGGCCGAGTTTGAACCCGCCACCCTTGGTATATGGGGCTGGTGCCCTACTCATACAATCTTTCTTTCTTTCTTTTTTTTTTGAGACAGAGTCTCACTTTGCTTCCCTTGGTAAAGAGCCGTGGCATCACAGTTCACAGCAACCTCAAACTCTATGGCTCAAGCAATTCTCTTGCCTCAGCCTCCCAAGTAACTGGGACTTCAGGTGCCTGCCACAATGCTCAGCTAAGCTACACAATCTTTAATCCCAGCAGTAGAGCTGTGGGGATGTCAACCAGGGCAGAGACTATTCCAGGACCTTCTACCATTTGCCCAGATTTGCTGTTCTCAAGGGCCCCTGCAAGGGGCCTGTAAGAATGAAGGCAGCACGGGTTCAGTGACTCACACCTGTAATCCCTGCACTTTAGGAGGAGTTTGAGACCAACCGGAGCAAGAGTGAAAAGCAGAGAAATTAGCTGGGTATGGCCATGGGTGCCTGGAGTCTCAGCTACCGGGGAATCTGAGGCAGGAGGATCACTGGAACCCAGGAATTTGAGGTTGCAGTGAGCTAGGCTAATTCCAGACACTCTAGCCAGGAGACAGCAAGACTGTGTCTCAACAAAACAAACAAAAATAAAAACATCAACAGACTTGACCAAAATGAATATTGACATTTAAAAAAAGAGGGGGCGGTGCCTGTGGCTCAAAGGGGTAGGGCAGTAGCCCCATATGCTGGAGGTGGCTGGTTCAAACCCAGCCTCGGCCAAATACTGCCCAAAAAAAAAAAAAAAGAGAGAGAGAGGGAGGGCCAGGTGAGATAGCTCACACCTGTAATCCTAGTACTCTGGAAGGCTGAGGTGGGTGGATCGCCTGAGCTCATGAGTTTCAGACCAGCCTGAGCCAGAGTGAGACCTCACATTAAAAACAGCTGGGCACTGTGGCAGGTGCCTGTAGTCCCAGCTACTCAGGAGGCTGAGGCAAGAGAATTGCTTGAGCCCAAGAGTTTGAGGTTGCTGTGAGCTGTGATTGACCACACTCTACCTAGGGCAACAAAGTGAGACTCTGCCTCAAAAAAAAAAAAAGTGAGAGAATGAAGGGGATGAACGCTTTTCTGTTTTTGATGAGATACTAATGAGGTATTGTTTGGTTTTATTAGATAGAATGAACCATCAAGTCAGAAGGGGCACAACCCTGCAGAATTAGAAAGATTAGTACTTGAAAGCTCAGACTGTGACCTTGCTGGAGGCCTGCTGCTGACTGCTCCCGGGACCCCTAACCTAATCCAGGGTCTCCTCCCGCAAATAGGCCCACCCCAACTACCCCAACCTTTGTGCCTTCTTAAAGTCCTTCAGAGAAGACACTCATATCAAGGTCATCCCTTCTGGCACCTAACTGTTTGCTAGAAAATAACAGAGTCTGTCTCTATAAAGATAGTGCCCACAGTAGCCATCTCAAGGAAGCCCAGACAAGTTTAGGCCTATTTTGTCAGTTGGGAGGCGGAACCCATTTCAGTAAACAAAGACTTTCTCCCCTCAACTTTTCATAGGAAACACTGACTGTAATGAAAAGACAATGTTGTAAACTACCTTTAGACCAAAGGCTACAAGCTCAAATGCCCACCCAGCTCTGCACAGGCAGGTGGGCAGGTGTCCTCTACAAGTAAAAGGCAGTGGGGGATGGAGGTGAGCAGGGAGTGAGGGACCGGAGGTGGAAGGGGGTGGGGAAATGCAGCAAACTGGAGACATGCCCCACCCTCCAACCAGAAAACTCAATTATTATTTTTATTTTTATGTGCAACCTCCCAAGTTCCAAACATTGGCAACAAATGAAAGATTTTGGAATCTCGTAACTTCTGCCTTAGACAAATTTCTAAATTAAAAAAACCTTCCTCCCCGCACCAAATCATAAAACTTCAACCCAATTATTACAATTATTATTATTATTACAAGGAAATAGAGAAATAGAAAAATATAGCAGCTTCAAAAATACATGTCTCCTCATTTCAAAACAAAATCAATTAAAATCAATGAGTCAAAATTCATAGTTCATTGTTATGCAGAAGGAGGCCAGCTGGGTCAATCTATTGGTGAGACACCCCTACATTATTACTTTTTTTAATTTTAGAGATGGGGTCTTGACCAGCCGGTGTGCTGTACCAATTCACAGGTGCAATCATAGCTCACAGTAACCTTGAACTCCTGTGTTCAAGTCCTTCTGTCTCAGCCTCCTGCATGCCCCCATGCCTGGCAGCCCTGCATTATTAAAATGAAGGCTCCTGGGGTGACACCTGTGGCTCAAAGGAGTAGAGCCTGTGGCTCAAAGGAGTAGAGCGCTGGCCCCATATGCTGGAGGTGGTGGGTTCAAACCCAGCCCCAGCCAAAAACTGCAAAAAAAAAAAAAAAAAAAGGCTCCTGACAAACAACCTCAAATGTAAAGATGCCATCCTTCTTGTCCTCACACTCGCTCCATGAGGCAGGGATAGAATGAGGCTCATTATTATGAAGAAAAAACTGAGGCACAGTACAAGGAGGGCCCCTCCTTAATATCATAGAGACCCTCAACCAAAAGCATGTTCATGTCGCAGAGTTTGGCACTACCACAGGAAGAGCTGAAATGGCCAAAGTTATGCAGCACTTCACAGGGCACGCAGCAAACAGCGAATCACGCACAAGTGAGTGAACGTATGCGGCTACTTCCCTCGGACTGTGCTTCCCACTAGGAAAATCAGGAGTTGCACTTGCCATTCCAAAGATTCTCTATTTCTCCAGGGGCAGGCAAGAAAAACCAAGGAGGTGATGCAGAGCTTCTGCTATGAGTGGACAGACAGCCCTCCCCCCTCTTAGGCTCAGACACATAAGATTCAGGAACTTCTGGGCTTTGTCTACTTTGATCTTGGGCTAGGACTGTGATCTAGAGCAAGTCCTATGCTCAAGCATCTTGCACTCCTACCTTTCCTTCTTTTTGGTGCCATGGACCCTTCCCAATATTCTCATCCTCAAAGGACTTGGCATAGAAAGTCAAGGTCAGCATGAGAAAGAAAAAGGCTTTCTTCTCACAGGTGTGCACAGCTATTTCTGTCCTGGCCCTGCACCACACTGACTGTCTCGGCCCTGGCTCAGTGGATCCCCAAGGCTACAGTGTGGTCTTTCTTTATTCTGGCTTGTTCTGGGAGCCCAGTCCCTCTCTGCTCTGGGGTGCTCGTTGATAGGGAGGAAAAGTTGGCTCATGCAGAGTTTCCTCAAAGGTGTCATGATTGACATTTTGAGTAGACTAAGTCTATGTTGTTGGAGGCTGTCCTGCACTTTGTGGAATATGCACAAAATGCTGGGGGTGCCCCACAGTCACAGTGACTTCCCCCAACACACACATTTCCAGTGTTGCTTGGAGGGGCAGCCTGTGTCCAGTTGAAGGCCTCTGGGCTGGTAGCCCCTTCATGCACTTGGGAAACAGAAGCCCCAGAGAATGAGTGACATGTCCAAGGCTATGCCTCAGATCTGATGACTTCTGGTCCACAGTTCTTTCCAGCTGTACTCTAAGCAATGGATGCTCCTGTACGGGCCCAGAGCACAGCAAAAACACCATGGGGTCCCACAGCACTGCACAGCCTCAAAGCAGAAAGTCATCTGTCTCAATGGCTCAGAGAAAGCAAGACCCAGAGAGACAAAATAACCTCCCTGCGATCAAAAAGTTAACACATGCTAAGTGGGGAGTAGGTTCCCAGGGGATACATTTTTCTGGGTCCAGCTTGTCTTAATAAGTCCCTCTGTCTAGATGGTAACTATGAATGGTCCAGCCCCCCAGCAGGTGGGGTTGTTGTAGATACCATGGACTAAAGCCAACGCGGAGACGCAGAGGATCAGAAAGAACCAGGGACAGCTCTGTAGGTATAGGTTAGAACCAGGGACAGCCCAAAGGTCCAGCCTTCATTCATCTTGAGTCTCCAGCAGGCTCAGCAGGAGTGTGGACGACTCCATCCTGGGCTTTTGACCCCCTTCCAAGGTCCTCACAGTCTCCATTGGGAAATATGGCTGTTAGCGCGAGTTCCTCTTCAGGCTCCTGGGAATTATCTGGAACACAGGAGAAGAACTCACCCAATCAGATGATAAAGTTTATGAGTGAGTAAGCCAGGAATGAAAAAGAGGAAGTTGGTCTCAGTGAATATCTACTTAAAAAACAAAGCAAAATACATATCAAAAACCTTAAAAATGTACAAACCCATTGACCCAGCAATTCCACGTCTAGGATTTTATCCTAAGGAATAGTTAGAATTAGTGGAACTGCTGCAGCCATCTGGCTACCAGCATGAGCAGCACTGAGGACGGCCCCTCAGAGAGAAGGGAAGCCCATGCATCTTGGCGGGGCCATTGAACCCTGCCTCCGCGTTGGCCAACTCTGAAGCTGCCTCCACCTCTGGATCCTCTTCTAGGTGAGATAACAGATCCCTTCACTGCTCCTGCTAGTTTGAGCCACGGTTTCTTACCTGCAGCAGAAAGCATGAAGATTCAACATCCAACAGGGACTGTTAAGTAAACTGAGGCTCACCCTATGATGGCATTCCGGCACTAAAAATGTCTAAAACTCCACACACACACACACACACACACACACACTCACACTAATGAGAAACAAGTAAAATGGGGGCAACCAGAATAAAATCTGTGGATGGTATCAATGTCACTATTCTGGTTGTGATATTGCACTATAGTTTTGCAAGATGTTACCACTGGGGAAACTGGACAATGTGTACCTGGGATCTCTCTGTATGATTCCTTACAACTGCATGTTGGTTTACGATGACCTCAAAACGGATAAAATAAGCCTGGAGCAGTGCCTCACACCTGTAATCCTAGCACTCAGGGAGCCTGAGGCAGGAGCTTGAGAAGTTGAAGAGCAGCCTGAGCAGGAGTGAGACTCCACCTCTACTAAAACTAGCCAGGTGTTGTAGTGGGCACCTATAGTCCCAGTTACTCAGGAGACTGAGGCAAGAGGACTGCTGGAGCCCAAATGTTTGAGGATGCTGTCACAGCAGCTACCTACTTCATTACCAGTCATCTAAAAGCACAACCATAGACAGTACATAATACTGGATAATGAATAACTATACTATTGGTTTATATATTTACTATACTATAGTTTGTTTTTTGTTTTTTTTTTGAGACAGAGCCTCAAGCTGTCACCCTGGGTAGAGTGCTGTGGCATCACAGCTCACAGCAACCTCCAACTCCTGGGCTTAAGTGATTGTCTTGCCTCAGCCTCCCAAGTAACTGGGACCAAGGGCGCCCGCCACAACGCCTGGCTATTTTTTTGGTTGCAGCCGTCATTGTTGTTTGGTGGGCCTGGGCTGGAGTCAAACCCGCCAGCTCAGGTGTATGTGGCTGATGCCTTAGCCACTTGAGACACAGGTGCAGAGCCTATACTATAGTTTTTATTATTGTTTTAGAATGTATTCCTTCTACTTAGTAAAAAAAAAAAAAAAAAATGACAACTGTGTAACCGTCTCAGGCCGGCCCGTTAGGATGCATTCCAGAAGAAGGCACTGTTAGAGCAAAAGATGTTATTGCCCCCAAAGATCTTCCGGTGGACAAGATGAGGAGGTAAAGATGCAACATTGATGATCCCAGCCCGCACAGGTCTAGGCTCATGTGTGTTTGTGCCTCAGTTTTTAACATAAGAGTTTAAATGTAAAAAACAAAAATAAAAAAAATTTTGAACAGAAAAAAGATGATAGAACAAAGATATAAAGGAAAAATATTTTTAGAGGCTTGGCATCCGTTGCTCAGTGAGTAGGGCACCTGCCACATACACTGAAGCTGGGGGCTTTGAGCCCGGCCTGGGCCTGCTAAACAACAATGACAACCACAACAAAAAATAGACAGGCGGGCACCTGCTTGGGAGGCTGAGGAAAGAGAATTGCTTAAGCCCAAGATTTGAGGTTGCTGTGAGCTGTGATGCCATAGCACTCTACCAAGGGCGATGTAGTGAGACTCTGTCTCAAAAAAAAAGAAAAAGAAAGAAAGATAAAGAGAAAGAAAAAAAAATTTTTAGACAGCTATACATTGTGTTTGTGTTTTAAGCTAAGTGTTATTACAAGAGTCAAAGTTTAAAAATTTTTAAAAGTTGATAAGTAAAAAAAGTTATAGTAAGCGAAGCTTAATTACTGAAGAAAACTATTTTTTATATGTTTAGAATAGCCTAAGTATATAGTGTTTATAAAGTCTACAATAGTGTCCAACAGTGTCCTCGGCCTTCAGATCACTCACCACTCACTCACTGCCTCATCCAGGGCAACTTCCAGTCCTGCAAGTTCTATTCATGGAAAGTACACTATACAGGTGCACTATTTTTATCTGGAGTCTTGTTAGAGTGCAGTGATATGATCATAGCTCACTGTAACCTCAAACTCCTGTGCTCAAGTGATCCTCTTGCCTCAGCCTCCAAAGCAGCTGGGACTACAGGTGCAAGGCACTGTGCATGGCTAATTTTTTCTATTTTTAGTAGTGATGGGGGTCTCACTCTTGCCCATACTAGTCTTGAACTCCTGACCTGAAGTGATCTTCCTGCCTTGGTCTCCCACAGTGTTAGGATTACAGGCTTGATCCACTGCATCTAGCCTATTTTTATCTTTTCCACTGTATTTTTACTGTACCTTTTCTATGTTTAGAAACATAAATTCTTGTCATTTTGTTCCAACTGTATTCAGTACTGTATTATAGCCTAGGAGAATAGGCTATGCTATACAGCCTAGGTGTGTAGTAGGCTAGACCATCTAGGTTTGGGTAAGCACACTTTGGGACGTTTGCACAATGATGCAATTGCCTAACATTATGTTTCTCAGAAGACATCTCTGTCATTAATCAAGGAATGACTGTATAACTGTATATAAGTATAATATCCTATGTTTATTAATCTGTAAATGTATATATAGTCCATCCATAAATGCCATTTGCATTTCAAACATTCACTTCTACATGAGATTTGTTATGTACCACAGAGAGGAAAGTTACCCAAGATTTATACAAAATTGCTAATTATTCCTTTGCTTAATTTTTTCTCCTTAGTTTCCATATACATCCAAAATAATGGAGTAGTTGAAGTGACTGTTTTTGCAATTGAATATTGTATATGCAGCATTTTCAAGATTACATATTATATAGAAATGACTTTTTAAAATTTAAATAGCACAAAGAGAGAGAGAAAGAAATAGGTAAATAAAATAGTCTTACCCCAAAATATTGATTGTAGCTACCTGAGTGATAAAATTAAATGAAAAAATTTTCATTTCTGTTTTCTTTTTTGTGTATGTTTTAAACCTTCAACTGTGACAGGCAGAATGCTAAGACAGCTCCCAAATTTGCAGAGACTCTGTGTAAAGCCCTCCTCCAAATGTGGGTGGGCTCTGTGAAAATGATGACTGTCACTACATTAATTAGGGTACCTCATATGACAAAGGTGATGGTTAGTAAATACCCTCTATTACCTTAGGTTACATAAGACTTCCTCTTAGCCAAGTGGAGAGGGAGATTCTCCTGCTGATTGAAGGAGAGCTCTTGTAGGAGGGATTGGGAGAGGAAGGAACTGTAGGAGCCTCTTGGGGTTGACAGCAACCCCTGCTGAAGCCAGCCAGATGTTAGGAGCCCAATCAATTCATTGGAAGCCACTAAGTTTGTGATAACTTATTAGGCAGCAATAAAGACTGATGCACTAACTAATGATTTTCATTTTAAAGGAAGAGACACAATAAAAAATTATTTTAAACCACTGCCACCTATTTATGTAACAAAACTATACTTTTCCATGCACCTTGGGGTGAGGTCTTATCCATTCCAAGGGCTACAACTGGCTCCCCTGGGTACTGCAGTCCCTCTTACCTGTAGTTTTAGTTTTTGAAGTTTCAGTTACCCACGGTACAGTGCAATAAGATATTTCAAGAGAGATACGCGTAACTTTTATTACAGTACATTGTTATAACTGTTCTTTCTATTTTTTTTTTTTGTCGCCCTTGGTAGAATGCCTGGCATCACAGCTCACAGCAACCTCCAGCTTTTGGGCTTAGGCAATTCTCTTGCCTCAGCCTCCCAAGTAACTGGAACTACAGGCGCCTACCACAATGCCCGGCTATTTTTGTTGTTGTTGTTGCAGTTTGGCCGGGGCCAGGTTTGAACCTGCCACCCTCGGTATATGGGGCCAGCACCCTACTCACTGAGCCACAGGCACCATCCCTGTTCTTTCTATATTATTAATTATTATTATTATTAATAACTATGGCTAATTTATAAATTAAATTTTATCATAGGTATGTATGCGTGGGAAAAAACAAGTGTATACACAGGGTTTATCCCCTGGTTTCTGACAAGGGGAGGGATATTGGGGGGGGGACCCCCTTCAGACAAGGGGTGGATATTGTGCTTCCCATCTTCCTCACCCCAGCACCAGCACCTTAGTGCCTCTCGGGGTCTTCTCCCTCATGGCCTGATAGCTTTGTCCTAGAAATGAATTCCTCTCCATTCCCACTGCCTGGGTGGGGCCCAGGTAGCCTGTTATCCCCCTGTGACAGCTGAGTCCCTGCCTAGCTGGGCTAGGGCTCTGTCTCTCCCTGCTCCTATGGGCCAGCCAGGCCTCTGAGCACACCCCCACTCTGCCTGCTCAGAAATTTCCAGAAGCACTTTACTCCTGAAGGATTTGCATCCACGGCTCTGACTTGGTCCCGACTGTTCAGCCTCACTGGTCTTTTGTAACTCACTTCTGGGTGATCTTGATGATGGTCCTTTTTCTGGGCATGACATGGTGCTGTCAAGCCTTTAGTCAGGGTGCTCCAAATCTTCCCATTCCTGCCTATGAAAATCCCTCCATTCCAAGTTCAAATGTTACTTGCTCCACCATACTTCCTGAATCCTGCACCACCACCCTCCCATGCATGTGGTAATACATGTATCACAGCCCTCCCCACATCAGGCAGAGGCTCCTGGGGAAAGAGCCTGACTAAGCTCATGTGCCCACTGCAAGTGCTCCATGGATTAGTCTACTCTGTCCCTAAGGTCCCCATGTCTACATGACCACTCTCATAATCCCACAAACTCAAGCTGTAGGAGCTTAGGGGTGAAGCACTCACCCGGAGCTGGGCTGATGGAAGCAGAAACATCCCGGTCCTTCCTCCGGCTCCAGGGACCCCAGGAAAAACAGGCCAACAGTCCTGGAAGGCCCGGTCCTTCTGCTAGAAAGAACACAAAACCCCAGAGTCAGGAGGTCAGATGCTACATGCTTCAAAAGACTGAGAGATTTTGTTTAGCAAACCAGGAGCCTCAACTATCAACTGCCCTAGTTTCAATGGTCTGATTAAAAACACAAAGATGCTGATTTGCAAAAGTGAGTGGGTTTTATAGTTTATTAAGGAACTAAAAAAACGATTGCTGTATCTATATTATCTCAAAAAAGCCCTCACAAAAGCCCTATAATGTAGGTACCATATTAAGGAAACTACAGCAACAAAAATAACATGAAAATTAATTACAATTACATGGCATCAAAGAAAATACTCAAAGAGCTGTGCTTTCCCTCTACTTTTTAGTTCAAACCATTTCTTTCTTTCTTTTTGAGATAAGAGTCTCACTTTTTCACCCTAAGTAGAGTGCTGTGGCATCATAGCTCACAGCATCCTCAAACTCTTGGGCTCAAGTGATCCTCTTGCCTCAGTTTTTCATTTTTAGTACAGACAAGGTCTCACTCTTACTCAGGCTGGCCTCAAACTCCTGAGCTCAAGTGATCCACCAGCCTCGGCCTCCCAGAGTGCTAGGATTACAGGCATGAGCCACTATGCCCTGTCTCAAACCATTTCTTAAAAGGAATAGATTTAGTTTATATTTTTGTAATAATCATATAAAGTCACCAGGAGCTAAGTTAAAAAAAAAAAAAAAAAAAAAGGGACTCCAGGCAGCCAAAACAAGGAAAATCTTTGTTCATAATCTTTACCCACGGCCTATTTACTATTTTTATTTCCAAAAAATTTAGGAGAGGTGAAAGTGTTTTATGTTACATGGATGAATTACATCATGCTGAAGGCCTTTCAGTGCACCTGTCACCAGAATGTGTGCATTGTACCTGATAGATCTATTTACTCTAATTTGTACCACCCAGTTCTAACAAGACTGGATCCTTAGTATTTCAACCCAAAGGCAGCTAGATTAGGCACCATAAACTAGGTAAAAGGGCACTGCCAAAGGCAAGCAACCTAAAAGATTGAGAATTATCATCAGGCAATGAGAAAAAAGATCAGGAAATGTATAACGACAACTAGATGCAACTGCTAGCAAAACCTTAGTGATTTAATCCACTTGGCTTAAGGATCATAGCACCGCCCACTGCAGAAACTGAAGAAACTGGTGGGCAGTGAGTTATAATTACACTCATGACATTTAGTTATTAATGAAAGGTTTTATTTTGTTCAGTATGTTTTTACGAAAGTAGGAAGAATTTAACATAATAGAGTGCTACCCTGGAAAAATGTTAAAATTTCATAAGTGTTACTGTTTGTTTAAAAGGAAGCAAAGATTCATTCACCCATTCCGCATTCCAGGCAGGGTGTCAGGAAATGGGAATGCAATCGTGGTTAAACTCACAAGCGAATGGTGACAAAATCATGTGCTAAGAGCTTAAGGAGCAGGAGGGCAAAGGTTCTCAGATTTCACTAGCAAACTTGCAAACCGGAGCAGCAAGGGCCAAGGAAGCCTTCCGGGAGGACGTTCCCTGCTGAATGAGATGGGACTGGTCAGGTGAAGAGGAGGGGAGAAAAGGCTTTTCAGGCTCAGGCTGCAGCTTCAGAGGCCAGAGCAAACTAGGTTCTCAGGAATTGCAGCGGTTCCCTGGGATGGGGGAGGGCTAAAAGACTAAAGGCTGAGAATTTTTTTTTTTTTTTTTTTTTTTTGCAGTTTTTGGCTGGACCTAGGTTTGAACCCGCCACCTCCGGTATATGGGGCCAGCGCCCTACTCCTTTGAGCCACAGGTGCCACCCAGGCTGAGAAGTTTTTAGACAGCAGCTCCATAGGGTGCAAAAAAATTGTGTGAATTCCCTTCTTTCCTCTGGCCCCAGGATGGGGCCCCTAGGTCAGTAAAGGGACTAGAACAGCAATCTGAACTGCAGTCCAGCTCAGGGCATTTCCCTGGTCTTTGTCTTTCAGGATTCTCGTAGTTGAGTTTAAAATCCACCCTCACAACTGCAATGAAAAAGGAAGGGGTCCCGCCAGAGAGAGAAAGGTTAGGGTAGGCCCTCAGCTGACTGGCCCCGCCAGGCTGGCAGCTGGACTTGTCACCCCCAGGCCAGTTCTGGCACCTCTCTTTACCTAGCTTACACACCAGTACGCCCCCAAGCACCGCACAGCCACAGTCTTCATTAACTCCTTAAGAGCCAGAGGCTGCAGGGCTTGGAGGGCTGCCTAGCTGGGCCGAGAGAGGGAGCCGGGGAGCGCAAAGATCTCCCAGTTTTGCCAGGTCCAGCTATACTGAATGTTCGTATTTTAATCCTAGAGCACTGCGGTTCCTGTAAAACCTTGCGTTCCAGGATGGAGGAGATTCTGACCTTTCTGCGGATGTCTGCCGTCACAGGGCTGGGAAAAGACCGTCACTCTCCTCACCACCTTTTAGGAGAGTGTGTGTGGAGTGGGGAAAGATAGCCAGGCAGGAGGGCGCAGTGGGTTCACTTGGTAGGTGGCCAGTAAGCGCGAGAACATTAGCTCAGTCCCGCACACCTCCCCCACACTCCAAGTCCCTGGCACCTGGCAGTCCCCGCGGGCATCAAGCGTCCACTACGCAGGGGTCACTTCTCCTAGAGCTCGCGACGCATCCCCCGCTGCCAACTCCCCTAGTCCCAGTTCTGTCACCCACCTCCCTCGAAACTTTCGCATCGTAAGGCTCTCTCATTTCTTTCCCCTTCCCCGCCCAGCCCAAACCTTCTCTCCACCCTCTTCTCCGACCTCCTACTCATCGCCTCGGCTTCCCAAGCCCCCTGGGCATCTTCCGTGCACTCCGGATTCTCCCGGGAGAGACTCGACCTCTTGTCCTGGGCCCGCTCTCCGCTAGCTGAGAGGCATGCTGCTGGGCACCAATCTGCTCTGAGCCTCAGTTTACCTCGGTGTCAGTGACAAAGGGGGACTGCCTAAAGGGTCCCTGCCTCGGGACTTCCCCCAGCCTCATCCCGCCCGCGCAATCTCACCTGGTCGCCCGGGCCCGGCGGCTTGCAGGGCCCTGCAGGCGGCCGCCTGGACGGCCAGACTAGAGGCCGGGCAGCCGGGACAGTAGGCGGCCGCCTGCACCGGGCCCCCTGCCTGGCGGCCGAACACGGTATGTAGCAGTGCCTCCAGCAGCCGCAGCCCCAGCGTCACCGCGTCCTCCGGCCCGGCCTCCGCCACCAGCACCCCGACCAGCGCCGCCCCGGCTCGCCGCCGGCCGCGCACGTCCCGCAGCATCTCCCGCAGGCGGCGCCGCGGCTCCCGGGCAGCCAGCGACGACTCGCGACACAGCACGAAGACAAGCGGCGAGCGGATGGCGCGCGCCGCCGCCCCCGGCGCCCTCTGCGCCCCGCGCGCCGCCCCGGGGCCCGCGCTCTCGGTCTCCGCTCCGCCCGGCTTGGCCGCCGCCGGCTCAGGTGGGAACATGGCCCGGGCGAAGTCCCTTAGCAGTGCGCGGCTCTGCTCGCGCTCCCACAGCTCTCCCACCAGCAGCACCTGCCCGCGGCCGCCCGCCGCCTCCACCAGCGCCTGGAAGGGCGTCTCGGCCGGGCGCGCGGGCCGCGCCGCCAGCGCCTCCAGCTCGCGCTCCATGCTCGCCGCCGCCCGCCCTCTGCGGCTCCAGCGCACCCGCTGCCCGCCTCTCGGGACGGCCGCGTCCGGGTCGGGAAGACACGCCCCCGAGGGCCGAGCCCGGGACCCCCCAGCCCGCGGGCCGCAGCTCTCGCCGCACCCTCTGCCAGCGGGAAAGGCGGTTCTTCCCCAGCCCGGAGAAACTGCCCGCCCCTCACTCATTCATTGATTCATCTAGTCATCCATCCATCCGACGAGTACTTGTTGAGCACCTACTAGGTCCAGGCGCTCGGCAGCCGAGGGTGGGGGAAGACAGACAGTGATCCTGTGTCCAAATATATCCTCACAAGGTAAGAACGTCTTGAAACCTGGACTCCCACATGGTCTGGGGGCAGGGCCGGTTTCTCACTGAGCGGCGGCTTTGGAGTGCGTGGGTGTGACCACAGAGAAGGGGTCACCCAGCTCTCCTTTCGTTCTTTAACATTTGGCAAAGGCTGATGGAGGGCCCGTTATTTGCACAAATAGATACTTACTGTGTGCAGGGCACTGCCCAAGGCACTGAGAGTGAAAACCGGGGAGGCAAACAGCAGAAAGTCTCATGGGGCAGATGTTGTTGTCACAGATGGTGCTGTGACCTGCGTGGGGGCAGGGGACGGGTTGGCAGCAGGAGTACATTGCCTTTCATTCTAAGGTCAGCCTTTACCAGTAAAACTGTGATGAAGGAAACATTTTTTTTTTTTTTATCTGCACTGTCAGATGCTCTAGTGGGTAGAACCACGTGGGCATTATTGAGCACTTGAAATTTGGCTAATGCATCTGAGGAACTAAACTTTACATTTCATTTAGTTAAACATAAAAAGCTGTGTGCAGCTCTTTGGACAGTGCTTGTGAAGGCTCCTCACTTCCCTATCTGTTATAAGTGCAAGACCAAAGCCCCTTTGAGGCAAGCACAGGGCTTATATGTAGCCCTGTCCTTCTCCATATAATCCCCAGTCCTCTCTTCCGGTAACCCTGTTTCCTGCTCCTATATGCTGAAATATCTGCTCCAGTAGAATTCTGTATGTTCCTAAAGTAGCTACTCTCTCTCTTGATTATCTACTGTGAACAAGCAGTGGAGATTGAAAGCTGTACAAGACTCAGTCCTGCCCTAAGTCTAACTGTTCAGCAGTATTTTAGCCAGAGTCTGGAGGAAGGACCCCATACCTTGGTTGGGGTCCTGATTAATGTGACCTTTTGCCTCTGCAGGCCAACTTTGGGTTCTCCCAGAGGGGCGTCTAGGTGCTCAGAATGGAGATCTGGGGCTGGGATGAGAAAAGTCCTAGATTGGAGCAAGAAGTTCTGGGCTGGAATCAAGGCTCAGTGATCATTCATTCAACCTGTGCCCAGTGCTGAGGTGACAGCTGTGAGCAGGCAAGTTTCTACCATCTTGGAGCTGACATCCTAGTAGGACCTGGGGGAGTGAAACAACAGACAGGTAAACACATGAATAACCTCAGAGGGTGATCAGAAGCTATGGAAAATTATTTCCACCAGATGGGTAATACACTTGAGGTGCTGGCCCCTTCCTATGAAGACAATCCTGAAGATGCCTGGGAAGCAAGAGGGAGGTGAATAAACACTGAGAAACTCAGGGGAAACCAGGCGAAGCCCCTTCCCCTCTTCTACCTCAGTGCCACAGGACAGGGATAAGCTGAATGAATGTCTTATACTTGTGTTTTTTCTCTGCCCACATTGGTCTCAGTAGATCATTGCCACCCCTGTCCCCACCTCCACCAACATGGTGCTAGGAGGCAGAAAACACCTGTGCTAGCAGGGATGGTAATATGAGGCTGTTATTAGATGCACAGAACAGCCAGCCCAGAGAGTCCCTTCTCTCTACTTCATGGATCAGAGATTGTTTTTTTCAGTTAACTAATATAAAGTTCATTTTTTAAATTAGATCTCTTCTCCATTTCAATGTTAATACAAAGAGGTTTTTTTTTGTTTGTTTGTTTGTTTGTTGAGACCGAGTCTCACTATGTTGCCCTAGGTAGAGTGCTGTGGCATCACAGCTCACAGCAACCTCCAGCTCTTGGGCTTAGATAAATCTCTTGCCTCAGCCTCCCAAATAGCTGGGACTACAGACACCTGCCACAATGCCCAGCTACAAAGGGTTTTTTTTGTTTTTGTTTTTTTTTAACATTAAATTTTTTTTCTTCTATTTTAATATTAGATACACTGAGTACATTTTTCTAAATGAGTTTTACTCAGAGATAAAAGTTTCCATTTTTGGCTGACTATATGATATCTAAATACAATATTAACTTAGGTGATAAAACAAAAAATATAATAAAAACATGGAGAATTTTTTCTCCACAATTCAGGAAGCAACGATTAAAACTTAACAGTGGCTATTTCCTAGGATTCTGGGCAACAGCTTCCTTCTTCCTGTTTCATGTGGTTTGAAAATTCCAAAACTATGAAATATTACTTACATACATTTCAACCATCTTACTTCTGTGACCCCTTTCTAACCAGCAAATATAAGTTATAGGCCAAATTATTTAGTGTATTGCTTATTGTAAAGAAAACAAAATTTTCCATTTATCTGTTAATTTGTTCCCATTTTAATGAAAATGACCAAAAACATGAAACTCCCCTATTAACTGTTTCTTGGAAACTTTCAAACACCAAAGCTCAGGTTTAGCCTCAATAGTACAAAGGTTTAAGATTAGATGCAAGAGGTCCTTCAAAATCACATCTGTCCATTTCTCTTCCACGCATATACCCGCAAGCAAGCACCAATGCCTGTAATGCTGAGAACTGCACTTCACAGGGGAACCTCTAGTTCTCACTGCTTCAAAAACAGGCAGCACCAAAAGCAGCGAAATGAGGACTGAAAGCAATTGTGTTAAAACTGTGGTCATGATGTTGGGATCTTGAGGGCTGAAAGTTCCAACTAGATGGCATATATGTGTGTGTGTAAAATAATTCTATCTGTCTTGATATTTTTCCCTTCCTGGAGCTTGAGGTCAAAGCTAAGAGGTTCCACCTAACACAGCTTTCCAAGAAGCAACCATTACGGGAATTCTAGGCTGGCTCATGCCTGTAATCCTAGTGCTCTGGGAGACCAAGGTGGGTGGATTGCTTGAGCTTAGGAGACCAGCTAGGATTTGTGGGGCGCTTGTAGGCTCAGCTACTCTGAGGGTTGAGCCAGGGGGATGATTTGAGTCCCGGAGTTTGAGCTTGCTATAAACTATGGTGACACCAATGTAGTTGAACTCTAGCCTGGGGGCAACATCGTGAGACTCTATCTCACAAAAAAAAAAAAAAAAAAAGAAAGAAAGAAAGAAATTAAAACCTCAAGATCCAAAGCAAGTGAAGAGCAGTGGCTGGAGGAGAGAATCCAGACGTTCCCAGAGTGGGTGGCACATTCATACTGTAATGCCAAAGGCAATTCCCACTCCTTTCCCACATTGAGCTCCCCAGGAGGGACATAAGATAGAGTCTGGAGATGGGAAACCTAGGCCTTAAAGAGACTTGTGGCCATCCTGGTCCTTAAGTCTGGTCTTTTCACTAAATCCAAATTTTACATAGCAAATCCTTTTATTAAAAGGGCTGTAGCAGAGAATGATGAAGCTTTTCTTGCCTCCTTTGGTGCTTAAAAAAGAATGATCTTGAAATCAGAAGGCTTTGGTGCTTAAAAAAGAATGATCTTGAAATCAGAAGGCTGTAGCTTTGACTGGGCTTTCCTCTCTTCCAGATGTACCCATTGCCAGCCAAAGTAGCAGATATCCAGGGAAACATGAAATTTACTGGGGAAAGTAATTAGACTTATGGAAAGCATAAAACAAAGCAAATTCAATGGATACATCAACTAAGATTCATTCCAGCTACTAATAATATAAACTTTACTAATAACAGTGGCAGAAATACAATGAAAGTTTTTTTTTCTTGCTTGTAGAAGTTTGGAGGTAGACAGCTTATGGCTGAAACAGTTGCTTTGTCTCACTAGGTCTTTGATGACTCATATTTCATTCAAAGTCACTGTTGACCCTTCTTATCTTCGTAAATCAAGTTGGCATCTAAAGCTCCAGCCATCACATCTGTATTCCAAGCAGCTGGGTAGTAGAAAGACGGAGGAAAGAACCAAAATCAGCTTGACTTCAGATTTCTTAACAGAAACAATAGGCTTAAAAAGATAATTGAACAATAGTTTTAAAGTATTGAAGAAAAATAATTTTAAACTTAGATTTGGATTTCTAGCTAAATTATCAAGTATATAAAAAAATCAGAAGGTAGAAGATTAAATCGCTGGTCTAAATAATGGTATAGTGCCCAGCTGGGTGTGGTAGCTCACACCTGTAATCCCAGCACTTTGATAGGCTGAGATGGGAAGATCGATTGAGTCCAAAAGTTCAAGACCAGCCTGGGCAACATAGTAAGACCCCGCCTCTACAAAAAGTTTAAAAAATTAGTGGGGTGTGGTGCTTCATGCCTCAGCTACTCTGCAGGCTGAGACAGGATGATCACTTTAGCTTAGGAGTTTGAGGTTGCAGTGAATTATGATGATGACACTGCACTCTAGCCTGCACAACAGAACAAGACTGTCTCACAACAATAATAATAACAATAATGGTATGGTGCCATATGCAGCCAGTGTGGGTGTAAGGTAGGAGGGTGCACAGCTATAGCAAGTCCTACCAAGTGACCAGAAAGGCAATTGATCCCAACTAGGTTGCCTCTGAAGAGGAGGGGAAGACAGCAGCAGACTAGAGAATAACCATCAAATGTGCTGGTATTTTGAGTACTTTCTTATAAAACTTGCCTAAAACCAGTTCATTCTACCTGTTGAGCTATTCATTCTCAGACTCTAAATCGCTATGTAATAAACTCCAAAATTTTCAGGGGTGGGATGGAGGATGGATCAGAGCCGGGTGAAATATTAAACAAAGGTTGGAGTCCAGGGCCAGTGAAGTTTATTTTCATCTGTTTTATTTACATGGAGAAGGTTCTGGTATTAAATCAACAGGAAACTGCAAATACCTTTAAAAAAAAAAGGCAGGATGCCAAGAATACTTCTTTCTCTTCTCCATCCATACCCTAGTAAATATCATAAAACTAATGGGCTTTTTTTTTTCTAATTTTTAAGACAGAGTCTCTTCCAGCTAGAGTGCAGTGTAGAGTGCGGCAACATCATAGCTCACAGCAACCTCAAACTTTCAGGCTCAAGCAATCTTCCTGCCTCAGCCTCCAGAGTAGCTGGGACTATAGGTACACTACTACACCCAGTTAATTTTGTAGAGATGGGGACTTGCTCTTAATCAGACTGATCTTGAACTCCTGGCCTCAAGTAATCCTCTCCCTCTTCTCCCTTAGGAATTATTTTAGGGGCTACGTGGAAGATGGGACCTGGGGAAACTTTATGGGCTTCTTGGAAGATCAGGTGGAAGGAGGAAGATCTTCAATGTGAGGAAGACTGCAAAAGGAAAGGAAATTGGGGACCCCTCCAAGACCCACAGAGGAATGAGGCAGAGGTGGGAAGAAGGGGTGAAATTTTAATACTGACAAGGAGTTGTGGGCCCTGCAGTGCTACAGCCCTCCTCACTGACGGGCTTCATTTCTTCCTCTACCTGGCCAGCATGGCTTCCTGTCAGGGCACTAGGCATGCAGATTTCCGTGCCAGCTGGTGTTCATATGGGGGACACGTGTCTCAATTTTACTTGAACTTTAGGAGTCTGATAAGGTTTGTTAAACAGGCTAGAGGAAATGCTATGAGGCAGAGGCCTGGCTTAAGCCCCTAGATGCCCCAGCTGGGCCCAGGACTAGCCAGTGGGAGAGGGTAATAGCCCCCCGACCCCCCACCTGCGCCAGTGGAGCGAGCTGAAGCGGGGCAACCCTAGGTTAGCAGACACTCAGCATGCAGCCGGGGAGAGGGTATCTGCATCTGTTGCCCTGGTGGCCATAGTCACAGGGTGACTTCATAGGGATTTGTCAGCATTTGAGACTTCAGCAGGGGTGAGAGAATAGCAGTTTATCTGTGGAGCAAGAGCATGGTGATTTCCAAGTCATGCAACTTGGGCCTCTTTTAAATTCTGCCTGGCCAGATCACATTTGAGCATAAATCTCCCAAGATCCAGTTTTCACAGAGAATGGCACTGGCCAAAAGTGGCCTGGAAGCGGCTGTGGTCTATAAAAAGTTGAATGGGGCCCTGGTTGGCCTTGTCTTGCCACAGGACAGAAGTGTACCACCCTCATCTGAGCTGGCACCCTCAACTATCAGACTTTTGTGGTTAGAGTAGATCAAAAGGCAGTTATCACAGAAGGCATGTGAGGCTCAGAGCAGGCACCCTTTACAGAATATCAAATACAGTGTGAGCTGTGTCTTTGTGGGGCACCTGTGGGCCAGCGCTTGTGACACACACCCTGCCCTGAGAACTAGGAAGTGAGTGTGTGGGTGTGTGGGGGGGGGGGAGGGTATAGGCCATGAGTGACATCATGATCATCATTCACAAGATGCCTGGCACAGGACAAGGTGACCATTGAATGATAACTTTATGATAACCTCAGTGGCTCAGGCCACCTCCTGGCCAGCACCTCTCCTGCCAGAGGCCGGGGTCAAGGATTCGGTTGAGATGATAAAGTCAGAGAGTGTGTGGAAGCATGAGTTTCTTTTGCACAAGGTCTTGCCAGATCTGTCTCTGCCATGACTCCACAGATCAGGAGGCTTCGGTGGTCAGTGGCTGGAAGGTGCTCAACTTGCCAGTCTCAGGTTGTGCTCGGTGAAGGTGACAGCAGCGTTGCTGATGACATGAGAGTGGCATGGCACTGAGGGGACAATAAAACCCTCACTTCCCTGAGAGGGTCTTTGAGAGGCCTCTTATCACTGGTAGGGCAGCTGGACAGGCAATGCTCACCAACAGAACTTTCTGCAGTGAAGAAAAGTCCTGTATTTGTGCTGTCCAATACAGTAGCTGCCAGTCACACGAGGTATTTGAGCATTTGAAACATGGCTGGTGAAACTGAGGAACTGCATTTAAAATTCTATTTAATTTTGAGTAATTTAAAGTTAAATTAAAATGGCCACACGTTGCTAGTTGCTACCATATCAGGCAGCCTGGGTCTAGAAGATATGATATCATCGCTCTCTTTCAAGGATGACTTATCTCCATGACATCTTAGTTTAGAATGGTTTTCAGCTTTTGACAGTGATAGGACAGAGGTATTGCCTGTGGCAGACACTGTTGGTTTTCTACTTACTGGCCATTCCTACTTACCAACTCCTGATTTGCTGTGGAAGCAATGGACCCAGCCTCAGAAGTTGAATCATGAGTAGATGAAGCCAATTGTGATGCTTCTGTTCTTCTTTGCCAGTGCTTGGTATTGGGGTGGGCATGTGGCTCAATTCTAGCCAATCCAAGACAAGAACTAGAGAGACTTCCCTGACTGGGGAAGTTGAATGGCCCTTTTTGCCCCGTCATCTTTTTTGCTTGGGAAAATGTCATGTAAAGACTTGATATTTGGAGCTATGGCAGTCATCTTGCCACTGTGAGGGAAAGGCCAGGAGAATCTATGATTTGTTGACAATATTTTGGAAAGCTCAGTGAACCTCTTACTTCTGCTGAGGTTGTCAATTTTCACTGCCTTGAGATTAATTCTGCCTTCCAAATTGTGTAACCCAACATCTGCCTTAAATTGTTTTGTATTGAGATAGGACATATATTATTAAATACACAAATTATTTAAAATAGCACAAATAATAGTTTGCCTTTAGATCAGCAGTTCTCAACCCATAGGTCACAACCCACAGGAACTGTATTAAAGGGCTGAGGCATTAGGAAGGTTGAAAACCACTGCTCTAGATGGAAATCCAAGATACCCATAACACGATGACTTCTAAGGAGCGGCACTAAAAAGTTGGGAGGAGGTGGTGGCTGGACATTTAACACTGTATACCCAGTTGTTTCCTTTGAATTTTGCTCCATAAGAATGAATCATCTACTCAACATAGGTGTATTAAAGTTAAAATAGTGCATAAATGATCTTATTTTGCTATATAGAAGTAACCACCCAAAGAACTCCAACCAGAATTATAAAAGTGCCCATTTTTTACATAGGTGTGTTCATTTTGTCAAAATGTATTCAGCTGCTTACTTAACAATTTGTGTAGTCTTCTTACTGTAATAAAAAGTTTATATTAAAAAAGTGGCTGTCTCCAGGAAGTGGAGCTCAGAGTTGGAAGGACAAATAGGAGACTTGGTTTTCATTATAAAGGCTGTTCTTGGGCGGTGCCTATAGCTCAGCGCCAGCCACATACACCCAGGCTGGAAGGTTCGGCCACATACACCCAACCTGGGCCAGTTAAAATCAACAATGATAACTGCAACAACAATAAATAAATAAATAAATAAATAAATAAATAAATAAATAAATAAATTTGTTAAAAAAAAAAGCTGTTCTTCTTACCTTAAAAAAACTCTATGTATGTAATTACATATTTTGGTTAGAAAATGCTTTAAATAGGGTGGCGCCTATGGCTCAGTGAGTAGGGCGCTGGCCCCATATACTGAGGGTGGCAGGTTCAAACCCAGCCCCAGGTGAACTGCAAACAAAAAATAGCCAGGTGAACCTAAGACAGGATATGGAGAGGCTGCATGGTGGATTACATTCATAGTACCCAAAGATGGGTAAGATCACTCTGCGTTCAGTCAACCTAAGACAGGGGCTATGTTTATCTGCCATACAAAAAACGAAAGAGGGAACTGTTGGGCCCTGCCATGTGCCTGAGGCCTAGTGCAACTTCCGGAGCCTGACTAGAAGTAGATCCATTGAGCTACTTCCCCGTAGCAATGACTCAGCAAGGCCCGGCCTGAAACTGCCTCTACCTAGATACAGCCAACGTGGTACCATGCCACTGGCCCGACCCTGTCACGCACCTCATCCCCCACCTTCTTTCCCTGCCCCTTCCCCACGCTGTATATAAGCGGCTGCTTGACGCAATAAAGTTGAGTTCCTGCTTAAAAAATAAATAAATAAAATAAAATTAAAAAAAAAAAAAAAAAGAAAAAGAAAAGGTGTCACAAAGCGGAATGTGAGTAATTTCCTTTTTTTAAATTTCAGATTGATATGAGGGTACAAATGTCTAGGGTACATTATTTTCATTTCTAAGGTAAAGTTTAAGCTGTAGCTGAGCTCTTGGTCCTGGGGGTGCGCTGAACATCCTCGCACTGTGCACATTAGGTGAGATCCCGCCAATTGCTCTCCCTCCTCCCTTTCCCCTCTCCTTCTTCCCCTCTCCTTGAATGTGAGTGATTTCTAAGATAATTGTGAGGACCATGGCTTTAGAATTCAGAGGCATTGATGTAGTAGTCTAGCCCTGCCTTCAACTCTGAGAAAATTCATTTCATCTTTTTCCATATCTGTTAAAACAAGGGCATTAGTGTCACTGACATGGGACATTTATTTTGGTATTAACAGTATTTAATTCTATTATTCTGTGAGAAGGCCTGAAGAAGGAGGTATTTTACACGGGCAAGCTTTGGTTGGGGTGAGAAGACTTGTAATAGTGAAAATAATTGATTTCTTTACTTTCCACCCTCTTGAATAAACACCACCGTTTACCCATTCATTATCTCATACATGAGTCACCTGCAACGTGCCTGTTGGGGACAGACGTGTGCTTGTGACTGCAGAAAAAGGACGGACTCACGTGTATCAGTGTCAGAGCTTTCATTCTGCTCTGCAGTGGGAGATGAACTTTTACTTGCAAGTACTTTATGAACTTGAACTTTTACTTGCAAGTACTTTATGTCATATCCTGGATCCCTAAGGTGGCCCTCGCCCAAACCTCTACTATCAGAGTCCTCTCCAGATTCTCTTGGTAGTTAAACATTCGATAAGTAGTTGATAAAATGCTGCCAGCTGGACACCAGCCATGATTTTCTTTCTTTCTTTTTTTTTTTCAGTGTCCATATTTCAAAAATTTATTTATCTCAAACTGTGCATAATGGAGTAAAAACTTAAGTTGAAAATGTACCTGTTATAAGGATGATATTAGTTCAAATATATATACATGGATTCTTGGCAGACTGATTCAAATAAAACAGAGCCAAATATTTTAAAATACAACTATGAAAAATAAGGAGGGAAACCTTAAAATATCACAATAAATTTACAGAAATATTACAAACCATAAGAAAATATTTCAAACACAATAACTTCATGCTTTTTTTTTTTTATCTGAACAAAATGAAAGTTGGGATTGAACAAAAGCTATTATAAATTACTAACAACGTCAACCTGCATGGACATTTTTGCTTTTAACAGTGAGTTAAAAAAATTAGTACAATCTAAAACTTTTGCCCTTTTAAACAAGACCACAGAGATGGTTTGCCAGTAATTATTCTGTTTTTTCCTTTTGTGCAATTTTTAAACAATTAAAAAGTCCAAATTGAATAATTTTCTTCTTTTCACGTTTGCAACTGTCCCAAATTTCAGCTGCGCAATCAAAATTCAGCAGAAGCCTCTCCTTGAAAAATATTGGTGAATTCTCAGCTTATAAGCAATGGACATTTTGATTGCCATGTTTATCTCAATAAATACTGTACAGAAGTTGCTTCCAAATATTAAAACTTTTTTTTGTCCTTGGAGACTAGCTCTAAATATTATTGGTAAAGACTTTTGCAGACTTTCTGCAAAGCTCCTACCATACCACTAGAACTTTTAAATTGCCCCACTTCCTTTCCTCCAGATCTATAAAAGGTCCATTCCCCACTCTCTCCCCAGCCCACCTCCAGTTTACTCTCTACAAAAATAGTCCCCTTTGGCTTGGTGCCTGTGGCTCAAGTGGCTAAGGTGCCAGCCACATACACCTGAGCTGGTGGATTCGAGTCCAGTCTTGGCCCGTTAAACAACAATGATGGCTGCAACCAAAAAATAGCCGGGTGTTGTGGCAGGCGCCTGTGGTCCCAGCTACTCTGGGGTGGAGGCAGGAGAATCCCTTGAGCCCAGGAGTTGGAGGTTGTTATGAGCTGTGATGCCACAGCACTCTACCCAGGGCGACAGCTTGAGGCTGTCTCAAAAAAACAAACAAACAAAAAAACCCCAAAATAAAAGTAGTCCCCCCAAAGAAGTCCAGGATCTCTCTCATAAAAGTTTTCTTGACGGTGTGGCGGGTTTTGAGCGAGTGTGACCGGGTTGGTGTTCTCCTTTGCAGCGGTCATTTGCTGCGGGCGATGGGATTCTTTTCTTTTTTAAAAGCGTACCGGGTTTTTCTCCATGCTGTTTCTTAGTCTCCTTTTTTGGACCCCTCCCATTTCCCTCGTCTTTTGGGGGGATCTCTCCCTCCTCCAGTTCGCTGTCTGGCCCTCACATGTGCCAGAGGGGCCGTGTGCCGTTAATGGCCGTGCAGGGCACCCGACAGCTCTGGTAGCGCTGAGACAGGTGCAGTCTGCGGGGGGCGCGGGGAGGTACACGCTGATCGTGTCCCCGAGGTCCCCGGCCTGGCTGGGCGCCCTGGGGTGGAGGGAGAGGTAACCACAGGGGGCTGGACTTGACCACCGGACCCATGGAGCCCAGAGCCATGCCAGGGGTGCCCTGCTGTGAGGAGGACACGCTGTAGGTGGGTGAGCCGTTCACATAGGCCTGCGAGCTGGTTATGGGGTTGTACCGCAGGGCGCTCGCGTCGAAGCGACGCATGGGCTGCATCTGTGCGTCGAGACCAGGGTGCTGCGGGTAGCCCAGCCCGTCCTGCATCACGATGTGGCTGCCATTGCTCCGGCCGTTCATGTGCGGGTGACGGTCCACGTGCGGATGCACGCCCGCGCCCAGGCCAGCGTCCACCCCGACCCCGCTCGCGGCCAGGGCCAGCAGCCCGAGGGCAGCGTGTACTTCTTACTCTTCTTCATGAGCGGCTTGGCTTTCGGGGGGGCTGTATTTATAATCTGGGTGCTCCTTCATGTGCAGGGCTCGCAGCCACTTGGCCTCGTCCACGAAAGACCGTTTCTCCGTCTCTGACAAAAGTTTCCACTCGGCGCCCTGTGCTCGGCGCTGATCTCCGGGTTATGCATCTTGGGGTTCTCGTGGGCCACCTTGCGCCGCTGACCGCAGGACCACACCACGGAGGCGTTCACGGGCCGCTGGAAGTGGTCCGGGCTGTTCTTCTGATTGTCGCCGGCCGCCCCTTTCTTTCTTTCTTTCTTTTTTTTTTTTTTTTTTGACATAGTCTCACTCTGTCCCCTGGGTTGAGCGCTATGGTGGCACAGCTCACAGCAAGCTCAAACTCCTGGGCTCAAGTGATCCTCCTGCCTCAGCCTCCCCAGTAGCTGGGACGACATTCACCCACCATAACACCCTGCTAGTTTTCTTTCTTACTTTTTTTTTTTTTTTAGAGACGGGATCTGGCTCTTATTCAGGCTGGTTTCAACTCCTGAGCTAAAGCGATCCATCAGCTCACGCCTCCCAGAGTGCAGGGATTACAGCGTGAGACTCCATGCCTGGCCCCAGCTGTGATTTTCTCACAGTCACAGCATTACCTTTCTTTGGTTCTCTCCTGCCAGAAATGCTAGCCCCTCACTAATGCCCTTTGTGGACAGCGGTTCACTGTCTCATCTGCCCTGTCACTGTCAGTAAGGGCTGTCACTTTTGGGTTTGGAGCCTCTTGAAAGCGTGTCTTGAAAGCTATGAAATCTCACTACAGGAAAAAAACTGTGTGTGTGAATGCTTATTTCAATACTTTTTATAAAATTCAAGGATTTCTATAAGGAGAGGTTGGTTGAAGGGCATAATGTTGCGTTAGACAGAAGGAGTTAAGTCCCAGGGCTCTATAGCACAGCAGGTGAATGTGACCCACAATAATTTATCATATATTTCAAAATAGCTAGAACAGAGGACTTGAAATGTTCCCAGCACATAGAGGTGAGAAATACTCCAGGTGACAGACACTTCATATGCCCTGAGCTGGTCACTGCACAGCACACTCACGTGTTGAAAGGCCATGCAGCTCCATATATGCACAATTATCACATGTTAATTAAACACTCAAAAGGACTTCAGGGATTTACAAACTCTTGCTGCAAACTGAACATCAAACTTTTTTTTTTTTTGTTAAGTCCGTGCCAAAAAAGAATGAAGTTGCATTACTGTAGGATTCATTTCACTAGTCCCCTGCCATCCCACCCTTTAGAATGGGATGGTCTCAGGGGTATGAATGTCTAACCAAAATTTCTGCCAGGCTGAATTCCAGGTTGCCACTTACAAAGAACACATTAAAATCCTTCTGAAAGTCTGTGGGGACCTAAGACTTACACCATCCCAGTGGGCTGCAGGCCCTCCTCTGCTGGGTGTGGCCTCTCAGCTGCCTCCTTGTTTCCTGTAGTTTGCAGCTGCTACTCTGCTTTGCCTAGGGCAGGAGCCTGGCGTGTCCCTCGCTGCCTCACTGTATAGAGGGGCCAACTAAGGCCCTTCCTTTGGGGAGTGTCTGTGCCTGTGGTGTGGCCTCGTCATCTGTCAGCAGAGCCATGGGGCTGCTCAGCTTTTTTTGCAATAGCAGGGAGCTCTAGAAGCTCCTACCTACTCTCTGTCTCCTGGATTTTGAACTCTTGTACACAATCTTTCAGCTGCCAGGTCTATCTTTTGCTTCTTGCTGATAGAAAAACGGATTAGGTTATTCATTCATGAATCAAAGTCAAGATTGTTTTCCCTGCCTTCTTCCCCACCAACTAGTTACCATATTCTCACAAGTAAACCAGCACACTTAAGCCGGCCCTTCTCTCCAAGCATGGCTACCCCTGCTGTGTCCCAGGGGCTGTGTCTGCAGCCAGGGGTGGGCTCTGACCAGCCAGGAGTTGGGAGTCTCCTGCCTCCAGAGCCCGTTTTCACTTGAGTGAATGGTTTGGGAAGGGCCTTTGCTCTCTCTTTCCTGTTTTTTCCTGAGGACACATCACCTTCTCCCTTTTCATACAGTTTGCAATGTTCTACTTTTTCCTTTATAAAAGTCTAGCAATACATTTTCAGGAACTTCCTGACCTTAAAAAGGTAGATTTAGATCTATAAAGTTTCATCTGAAAATCCCTTCTTATCTGTCAATGGCAATTATAGATTCAGAATTTGGGAGTTTATTTAAAATGTTCTGTGAACTTTGTCCAAAGTTCTGAAGCCAGAAAAGTTGCCTGTGAGATGGAATCTGAGGAGCTGAGCTGAAGCTGCACAGCTGACCTGGTCTGCTCAGCTCACATCTCCCTCCCACCCATGACCGTCTAGTCAAGGTTTCACCTTAGTTGTGAGGGTGTTTGTCTCAGGAGGCTCTGAGGAGGTCTGTGCACATAGACAATAGGGGTGGTGACATTGGTAAAGGTTACTTTGATTATACGATGTTTTCTCTGATATTTCTCTTGGATATTTTGTTAAAATAAAGATTACCTTTATGTTGTTCAAACATTTAGCATTGTTAGGATGGAGAGTACTTTGAAGTCACTCCCTATCAGATAAAGTTAAAATCTCCTAGCGGGGTTGTAGAGGACGCCAAGAGCCAGATGACCTCTGAGCAAGATGATTTGCAGCTGGGGGGCGGACCCTCGGGCAATTCGTTAGCAGATGCTCCTTGTGGAGAAGGATCTCAGCCCATGGTGATCCTTAGGCATGTAGTCATTGTCTAATACTCCCCTCACCTGTCTTGTACTGTCTGAATAAAAGGCTACTGCGGAGGTTGTTCAGGACTACCCTGCAATCAAGGTTAGCCCACCTCCTGCAAGCTTGTACTTCTAATCCGCGCCAGGCCTGGTTCCTTCCTGTGGCAATCGAAACCAGGGCCATAGGGGCTGTGACAGTTGGTTTCCTTGTACTTTATTATAAAAGCTATTAGAACTATATCTGAGGCAGAAGAGAATTGAGAGGCTCATCTTGCTGTTTCCCTGAATTGTTGGCCTTCTGACAATAAACAATAAAGCTTGTTTGAACCTACCCCACCCCTGTCTCTGCACATTGTCTGGACAGTGACTGGTGGCCAGAGGCCAGACCCTTTTCCAGAGGCCAGACCTCCTTTATCCAGTGATAGTTCTATGCTTGAAAGAGTAGAAGTCACAGAAATGGAGGGACCTATGATAGCACCAACTCTGACCATTTAGTTACAGATAAAGAATTTGAAATCTGGAGTTGCTAAGAGTTTCCAAATATGATACAGGTTTGGCTTTTTTAAAACTCAAAATTAAAGAATAATATGCTTTGTAGGAAACAGTCATTTTCCAGCAAAAATAACTTTGTCCAGGAATTTTAAAGCCTTAAAATATATTTATTGTAACATCCAGTGTCAAGTGGAAACTCCCAAAGTCCTACAGATGACTTTTTTAGCACAAAATTAAAGCATAATGAGCCTAGTGGGAAACAGTTGTTTTCCAGGAAAAATAACTTTGCAGGAATTTAAAAGCCTTAAACTGTGTTCACTGTGACATTCAGTGTCAAGTGGAACCCCCTAAAGAAGTCCTGCAGAAGCTGAAGATGGTTTGGATGGTTTACAGGGCATCCTCCCCACCCCGAGTGTGAGCCCCAGCCCAGGGGCAGCAGCATGATGGCAGCCGTCTCTGGGCCTGTGGGGGCTGTGAGGGCAGCTATCCTAGCCAGAACCTGTTGCTCCCAGAGCTTCAGGGTAAAAGTGCCACCTTGCCTGCCCAGAGCCCTGCTCCACCCCTGCACCCTGCTCAGCACCTCTCTGAGTCAGTGGCAGGATGTCTTTCCTAGGTAGAGCCCACCAAGCCCTAGGACCAGGCAGGAACCAGGGACACAGCTGCACCGGAGGCTTGTGTATACAAACAGCATCGATGGCCAGACTGTTCCCCAGCCTCATAAAGTGTCTCCTCACCCCAGACTTAGGCACCACCCTATAGAACTACAGATTCAATGAGACAGGTTTCTGCCACTCCAGAGATTAGAAGATTTACACAGAAAAGTAACAGAAGCTCTAACATATTTCTTATACATCTGAACCACTGACATATATACCTACTTAGAGATTTAAAAATAATCACCCAGTGTGTTTTTAGATGTGTGGTAAATGTCATAATAAGCTAGGTAATTCAGGGAGCGCTTGCAAGGACTGAGAAGCCCAAGTAGAAAAGTAAATCTGTGGCCAATCTGGCAAAACCTTTACATTATTTCATAGAACCTTCCATGTACACTTTACATAGAATCTCCACATTCAGGGTCAGCCCCTTCTGGACACCCAGCCCAATGCTTGATGCCAATAGACAGAAGTGTCCACTCTTGCCTGTATCGGGACTGTGCCGAGCCCTTGGACAGGCACTGACAAGCAGCTGGCTGTCCCCTGCTCTGTCTTGCTGTCCTGCAGCTCTGGGAGTTGTAGGGCCCACAGACACCACGAAGTTGAGCATTCATGTCCTGAGTATCTTCTGGAAAAGTTTTTGTGCATTTTGTGCAGTACCTAGACCCACACCATTCTGCCTTAAATGTGGCAGCAGCTATTTTATAACCAAAGTTTTATATTTTATAACAGAAAGGTAAAAAAAAAAAAAATTGTAGATATATATCAGCTCTGACACTGCTGAGCAGCTGACCCAAAGCTGGCAGCTGTCTGCTTCCCACCTGCTCACAGTGAGGCCAGCCTGGATCCTGCCTCCCTCCTGCTCACTAGGAGGCTAGCTTGGACTCTGCCTCCTACCTGCTCACTGTGAGGCCAGCTCAGCTGTCCAGGCCACAGTGATCGTTCACTGCTTCCTAAGTGAGGCCCTGACACCTACAGGGAAGATGAGTGTGAAACCAAGAGGAAGGGCTCCTTCATGTGTGGGCTGTGCCCCTCTGATTATCATAGGAAGAACTTTACAAAGAAATGCCTGAAGGAGCGGGGGAGGGCCGAGGTCACAGGGAGCTGGCCCCTCAGCGCCCTTCTGCACCCTGCCACGCTCTGCCCAGGCAACATGGCCTCTCAGCATGGGAAGCTGAGAAGTCTTCCGGCTCCTGGCCCCATGTGTGGCTATTTTAATTTAAATTAATCAAAACTTAAAAGTCTTCTCTTGTCCAATATGTCCATTGCTAGTCCCATTTCCAGGGCATAGTCACATGTGGTTGGTGGCTGCTTACTGAACAACTGTAGTTCCAGAACATTTTCATGGTCACAGGACGTCTTGGTGGCAGCCTTGCTGGGTGGGACAGTTGGCAGGCCTTTTGGTACAAGACCAGTGTTGTGGCTCCAATGCTCGCCCCCTGCCCAGGTCATAGTGTCATGTAACTGCTGTTGTAACCTTTATGAGAAGAGAGATCTTTAGGAGCTGACTAAGCCAGGAAGGCTGTGCTGTCCCGGGTGAGGCTGATGCCCTTAGAGGTGAGTTTCCCCCTTTTAGTCCCCTTGCTCTTCTGCCCTGTGAGGACACCGTCCTCCCCTGCGGGCCTTGACACTGTCCCAGCGTCCAGAGCTGTGAGCCTGTGGCTTGGAGGAGCAGCGCAGACCCGGGCGGCCAGGCGGGGCTGTTCCAGGCTCTGCAGGCCAGGAACCTATGGACAGCCCCAGGCGTGTGGCAGCCGCTCCCCCACGAGAGCTCGGAAGGCGCAGATGACACTTGAACCGAGGCGGGCCGTGTCCAGCAAGGCTTCGCTCACACCGCGGCTCGGGGCCGCCTTCTCACTGTTCCGTGGGCGGCGCGGGGCTTCCCTGAGAGCAGCACCAACTGTCCTAACCTGGCCTGAGCTGTCGCTGCGGTGGTGAGCAGGACACTGCATATGAAATAGTAGAACGTGTGCTAGGAGCCAATGTAAGGAATTAGACCTTAATTTTTTTTGATTAAAAATACTGCTTCAGCACCATTTTATAATTTTTAAATAATTTTTATCAGATTGCAAATTCTTCGTCTCTTGTACTCCCCTCAAGTCCAAATATCATCTTCATCATGACTGAAGTCGTCCCTCTTGGGCATGTTGAGGGCTTAAAACCAGAGCAAAAGGTTGTAAGAGATTTAATAAAAATGGCAAACATTATCAATATTTCTAAGTATTAATGATGGGATTCAGACCATTTGGGTTTTGCTGAACCATCTGCAGGGCGCTCACAGACCTCCCAGGGCGCTGGGGCAGAAGGCAGAGGTATAAATATTAACTGGCTTGCGACCTCGGGCTAATAATGTGCTGACCGCCGGCCTGGGATCGCTCACATGGCCTCGAGGCACCTGCCAGCTGCAGCTGCGCTGTCAAAGCCGAGCCCCGAGGCCTCGTCCGGCCGGACCACGTCGCCCTCTGCTGGGTCCTCTGTGTCTGCGCCCCGCATCCTAACCCCGCAGCGCCATCGGACATCAGGCGCGGAGAGGGAACGGGGGAGCCTCCTCCCTTTTATTATTTAGTTAAAGTAAAAGTAGCACCGTACCACAGAGTTATAGTCAGAAAGGCCTTTAGGAATCAGGCTAAAAATTTCAAACACATAGTACATACTGTTTACAAATACATAATTGCATTTCAGGAATATAAAAACACACCCGACGGTATTGAGAAGAAGGATCTGTGGCCAATATGGGAAAATCTTTACGTCACCTTTAGGGCTGGTGGGACAGAGATCACAGGGTAGTTCTCACGCCTTTTCTGCACCTGAATACTTTGGCCAAGTGCCGGAGTTTTGATGCCACCTTTAGCTATTAATTCATAGTCTCCTTAAAAAACTTCTAATATGTCCTGTGTAGTCTAAACAAAAGCTTTAATTGATGACAAGGTAAAGCCCCCTCTTTCCTGACTGGGCCTGAGGGACACAGAGTCCAGCCATATCAGCCCCTCCGCGCAGCCGGGATCTTCAAGGGCGCGTGGGAGCAGGAGAGGAGGGGTGCGGACATCCTGCTCACGGCTCCGTCTGCAGTCTGGGCTGGCCTGTCCTGCAGCTGCAGCTGCCGCTGCCGGGGTGTGGGAACACGTGGGAGCTGTCTGGGGGCCACTCCTCCATGAGAACCCTCCGCAGCTCTCGCTTCGGCTGCAGCCCACCCAGGCCCCTCCTGACAGGCCCACCCTAGGCAGCCTGGCGCTAGCAGACCGACTACTGCCATCCTGCTCCCTTCGCTGGGGTCCCTTCTGGAGTCCCCACGGTCTAAGTGGTGCACCGACTCCAGCTGAAGTCTCCCCGGCATTAGGGCGCCTCCAGACAAGCTCTCCCTGTATCCGTCCTGCATGTTCCAGGCTCCTGGGGCCACATCTCGGCCCCACTTGGAGGGAGTGGGGGTGGGGGGCGCCTGACATGGTGGCAAGTCGGGGGCACAGCACTGTGACGACGCTGTCCCAGGGTCCTCCCACTCAGCCGAGGGAAGACTCAGCCTGGAGGGTGATGGCATCAGATGGCACGGCACGATTCCCACGGCACTCGGCAGCATTGCCTCGGTGATTTGCGTCTCTCTTTGCAGGGAGCAGGCACACACCTGCAGTCAGGCCCAGGCCCCGTCCCTCAGCCTGCTCCATGGCCTTCAACTCAGTTGTGACCACAAAGCAGGAAGTGCAGAGCTCACTGTTCTTCAGAATTAGTATGAGTGTGAGGCTAAAAATTAATAGCAAGAGGACCAGCTATGAAAATATTCTTAAAGGCTATCAAGTTAAAGGTAACTTTCTGGAAGTGCGGTGGTGGCTAAGATCTCAATCACCTTCCAAGCAGCAGCAATGTATTTACAAACAGACCCCAGAGGGCGACATGTGGCCATGCATGGCATGATGGGGTTTCTGTCAGCAATGGATTGTGTATAGATGACAGCCCCATGTGGTTACTATACTATGCTTTTTAATTATTGTCTTAGAGTGTACTCCTGTTTATTAAAAAAAGTCACTAAAACAGATTCAGCATGTCTGCTGGAGGTATCCAAAAGAGGTTTCATTGCAGGGGCTGACAGCCCTGAGTGTCACCCTCCTGAAGACCTCTCCCAGGACAGGTGAGAGAGTGGTGACAGGGATCCTGGTGACCTGGACTCTGTGCTAGTGTGTGTTTGTGTTTTAGATTTAACAAAAAAGTTTAAAAAGTAAAATAATTTAAAAATAGAAAAAGGCTTATAGAAGGAAAGAAAATATTTTTGTATTGCTGTACAATGTAGTTGTGTTTTAAGATAAGTGTTACTTTAGCAAAAGAGTCAAAAAGCTAAGGCTAATTTATTAGTGTGTTCCAAGTGCACAGTGTATAAAGTCCACAACAGGGCACAGTAATGTCCTGGCCTTCACATCCACTCACCACCCACTCATGGACTCACCCGGAGCAGCTCCCAGTTCCACAAGCCCCACTCACAACCAGTGCCCGGCACAGGTACATCTATTCCCAATCTTTTATATTGTATTTTCACGGCACCTTTTCTATATTTAGATGTGTTTACACAATTACTTACCACTGTGTTACAACTACTCGAGTGGTCAGTACAGTGAGGTGCCACACAGGTGTGTGGCCTGGGAGAGGAGGCTGCAGCCACAGCCCAAGTGTTCAATGGCTACCAGCTGGTCTGGTTGAGTCACGGTCTGGTGTCTGCACAGCAACAGAACCACCTGAGTTGCTCCGAGTGACCCCTGTTGTTAAGCAACGTAACTGTGCTTACAGATGGATCCAGGAACAGCAGTAAACTGGACAGATCAGACCATCAGCGCACACACAGTGACCTGTGGCCTTGTGAGAGTGTCATTCTAATTAGCTGATGACTCTGGTAATCGACAGTGAAGCCTAGTCTAATTTTATAAAAAGCAAACATACGGCACACCTCCTGGGTGCAAGACGCAAATACAACTTGGACTTTTCCTAACAAACGCAATCATATGTACTGTTATATTAATCTGAAATTAAAAAAAAAAAAAAGTCAAAAGCAAACATATGTAACTCACAGTCCAACCCAGAGCTCATTAACCACTTAAATGCCACTGAAAGCTCAGACCAGCTCCTGTCTCTGGGACTGCTTCCACAAGTCCCTCTATCTATGTGTCCATCCATCCCCCCACCAGCTTTCACTCAGTGCTTGGCATGTCAACCTCCTTCCTGGCCCAGCCCTGATGCCCCTTTTTTTGTGTGTGAAACATGTCCCCCTTCCCCAGGTGTAGCGGACTTGATCCATAAATACTTTGCCAGGGGGAGGGAGGCAAGTTGCTGGGTTTGGTGATGGGAATAAGTCTAAATTGTGCTGACCAGTGAGAACATTTGGAAATGTAAAGGCATACCCAGACGTGATAGTTTTATTAAGTGATGGGGTCTGATCCCATTTCACTCTAGTACCACTCCTGTCACTCTGTTCTTGCTGTCTGGTTTCATTGGTTTCCATCCTGACACACTGTTTGTGTCTTCCTGCTTGTCAACGGGTGAGCCTGGCAGAGAGAAAGGGTGAAAGTGTATGTGAGTATGTGGATGTATGTGCATGTGTGTGTGCACGTGTGCACGCGAGTGTGTGTGTACAGGAACTGCTGTGGTTTCAACTTTTCTTTTTTTTTACTTTTTTATTTTTTTTTTATTATAGATAAAAATATGCACCATAGATGTGGCCCAACCCATTACCCTCCCTCCACCCAAACCTCCCCCCTCCCTTCCCCTTCCTTGGTCCTTTCCCCGTAGTCTTGTGGTATAGTTGGGTTATAGCCTTCATGTGAAAGCTATAGTTTAGCTTCATAGTAGGGCTGAGTACA
>CAUYPK010055103.1:0-20922 GCA_963574355.1 Loris lydekkerianus
GAAACTGCAAAGCTTCTGTACAGCTAAGGTGACTACAAATGAAGCAAACAACCTACACATTGGGAAAGGATATTTGCATATTTTGACTCAGACAAAAGCTTGATAAATAGTATCTATAGAGAACTCAAATTAATAAACATACAAAAGGCAATAATCCCTTGGATCATTGAGCAAGAGAGATGAATAGAACCTTCTAACAAAGGACGTGAAAGATCTCTACAAAGAGAACTATGAAACTCTAAGAAAAGAAAGAGCTGAATATGTTAACAGATGGAAAAACATACCATGTTCTTTCTTGATTTTTGCCAAGTAAAAATACTGCCGGATACTACTGGCCACACCCACTGACCAAACTCAGCAAGAAGAGATGTTTTTCAGTATTTACCCTTATAAAATTATGGTTGAACTCATATTCCTGCTATTAAGGTGAAGAAATTATAAGTTTTACAAATAATTTAGATTTTTTTTCTGGTCTTTATAGAATGTTCTGAATCTGTCTTCAAAATCTCTTAAACATTGTGCTTATATGTGGTTCTCACAACAAAAACCACATCATTTCCTGAACACTGGCAATACTGAGTTTAGATTCTTCAGATTTTAGGGAAAATGTGGATTAATAGAATAAAATAATAAATGAACTTTTAAAAAAATATATATTCTTCCTGGTTGGCATAACCCACTGTTTTAAAGTGGCATATGACTTTATCTTGAGATGCTAAGCATAAAAATTTTTTTTAGTTATATCTGTATGACATGTCATCTGTTTCCAATACAACATGTGGGTAAGTAAGATGGACTGGTTGTCAAGACTAATGGGCATAGGTTTCCTTATTCAGGATGCCTTGTAAAGCAGACATTGCTGCAGTGATGTATGGTTTATGTGTTTTCCTGGACACTTAAAAATCATCAGAAGAGCTGGGCTTATACTTTGTAGGGAAGCTTAAAAGACTGTCAAAGCTTAGAGACAAAGGGAAGTTGAGATGTTATGACCATCCTGGCAGTTTGGACGTGAGGTTGAAACACGCAAAGATTGGGGTACAAATGAACAGGCTGTGGAGTCAGCCCAAGCAACTTTTGCATATGTGACTTGGGCACTGAAGTCTTTCAGCCTTGATGTCTTGCCCTGTAAAACTGGAGCAGCTCAGAGGGCTGTTCCAAGTCTCAAAGGAGATGTTTTCGCAAACTGTGATACAATAGGTGGAAAGTAAAGTGGCTCTGCCTTGTATCAGGAGTATGCCTTATTTCTCCCAAAGAGCTACGCATGGTTCTCTGGGTCTCTAGTTGATAGCAAGGCCAACTATTCAACTATTTTGCAATCATCCCAGGACTTACACAAGAAATATCAACGTTGTTGGGTACTATCCAGATCAAGCCTTCAGGACTAGGTGCTCACTGCCCCAGCTGCTGTAATTGTTAGGACTAACAGTTCAGAGATAAGTTCTTGCCAGCAATTGTCCATGTTATAAAAGGAAACTTCCCTCCCTGGAACAATCTGTTTCCAAAGACTGGCTGGTGGGATCGCTGGGATCCCCTTTGTAAAAGAATCATACATAGTTCACACTCTCTCTCCATTCAATCCTGCATCTCAACCCCTTCATGCAAGATCGTTCCCAATAATTGCCAAAAAAAAAATTTTCCTGCACACACGTCCTCATTCAGAAATTGCTGCCATTTTAAAGCTCTCCAGGTCATTGATGTCTAGCAAACACAGAAGACCACTAACTTAGTCTCTGCATTCGACAATGTTGTTACCAACACTCAACGATAGCATGCTAGAAATGGAAGATTAACCTTTACATGCCCTGGTTTGTTCATCTGGAAAACTGAAAAAAATAACTCTCTTACAGAGTATTTGTTTTAAGACATATATAATGTGATAACATAATGCCTGTAATATCATAGATACTCAATAAATGTCAGGTGTGGTTATTTTTTATAGCTGATCAGCAAAAGCAAAAGTTATAGTTCTAGGAGATTTGGCCTATTTTAGATACGCTTGAATTAGATCTTCAGACAAATGCACATAGAAATAATAATTATAATAACATTTAATTCTAGAAAGATATAAGAATAATTTGTTTGGGTAACTTAAACAGCAAAGGGCATGTGTACAGGATATGTAATATTGATTATAGAGACATTTTTATAGAACACAGATCAGATGTATACCCCACATCAAATTTATTTATTTTTTATTTTGGAGACAGAGTCGTACTCTATTGCCCTGGGTAGAGTGCCATGGTATCACAGCTCACAGCAATCTCAGATTCTTGGACTTGAGCAATCCTCTTGCCTGAGCCTCCTGAGTAGCTGGGACTAAAATTGCCCACCACAATGCCTAGCTAGTTTTTCTATTTTTAGTAGAAACAGAGTCCTGCTTTTGCTCAGATTGGTCTGGAACTCCTGAGCTCAAGAAATCTACCTGCCTCAGCCTCTCAGAGTGCTAGGATCACAGGTATGAGCCACCCTGCCCAGGCATCAAATTTATTTTTAAATATTGTTTAAAAAAATACTGGCTGAAGTTTGTAACTAACACAATAGTATAGCATATTTGCTACCAATTGGTTTAACTCAGAGATCATTAACAGGTGAAAAAATAGTCAACTAGGAGGGTGCAGTAAAGCTTAGGGGAAAACTCTTATCTAATATTTATATGGAATTTAAAATTTGCTATTATTTTACAGAAAATGGTAACTAGCTTTTCTCACCCCAACAAGGAGAAAGTTATCTACTGTGCTTGATTTCCCTCGGGAGATGGGAGTTGTACAAGGAAGCACACGGCTATTAACATTTTTCATGTTCCTACTCAAACTCTTTAATAAGGGTCATAGCATTCTTACCTTCTATTTCTATGAAATAAAATAGTCATCACAAGAGCCTTTGAATCATCCAAAGAAAATAATTTATCTGTTTTAAATCAGATTGATGGGGCAGGATACTTTAGGGACTAATAAAGTATAATTATCCACCATGTTACCCCATAATCCTAATCAGTACAAAAGCTTTAAGGTGCTTAATTCAGATTCTTTTGCCTGTAAAGCTTTTAGAAATGACCATTCAACTAGCTGAAGCATCAAAACTACGTTATTTGCACTATTGTTTGTCATTAGTGTACAAAGAAAATCAGGGAAACCAACTGATTTTCATAGTGTCACCAAATTTTATTTACTAGTGCAAATCATTTGTTCAGATCTTTGCAATTCATAACTGCAAAACAAAATCACAGTTAATTTCTTATGTAAGTTTTTAAAAATTTTAAAATAATTCAAACGTGTAGGCAAGTGATACAGAGGTTAATTTACTGAGGCTCTTACTCATAATTCTTATTTTATGAATTCTTGATATTTTACCACATTTATCTCAGATTACTTCAGGCAATAAAATGTAGGAGTTTTAAAGCCCTCTATGAACCCTACTATAATTCCATTCTCTATCTTCCCTCCCCAGGGCAACTGCTGTCCTAGATTCAAATGTACCATTCAGTAAACATTTTTAGAATTTTAACAACATGCTGGTAACCATTAACAAAATACATTTTGTAATACAAATTATATTTCAACAAATTTTGTTCTGAGTAAATGTTAAGTTTTTAAGATTTATCTAAATGGATATGCATAAATAAAATTCATACCATTAATTGTTAATCACAATATTAGCATACATACATTAATAACTACAGTATTAACATAATCATGTTAGAATATTCCATTTTATGATAGACAACAGTGTATTCATTCATGCTTGAACCTTTGTAATTGAGATATTTTCTCATTTTCCCCTTTTATGTACATCCATTTTGCCATGAATGAAGGCTTCTCTGTAGTATATACTGAAATGGTATGGCTGGGTCCCAGGGTCAAAAGCATTTTCAGCTATACTCAGTCTTCCTAGTTTGCCCCTGATAATAGTTTAATAAAGTTGTAAGATTCCTAATTTCTGAAGGTAATAGGTGGGGCCACACCTACGGTACATCTTAGAATGGGTACAGGCGAAACTTACTAAATGCAGAACACAAATGTCTATATACAATAACTAAGAAAATGCCATGAAGGCTACGTTGAACAGTTTGATGAGATTATCTCAGATTGTACATGAAACCAGCACATTGTACCCTTTGATTGCACTAATGTACATAGCTATGATTTAACAATTAAAAAAAAAAATTCCTAATTTTTGGGTGGTGCCTGTGGCTCATTGAGTAGGGTGCTGGCCCCATATACCGAGGGTGGCGGGTTCAAACCTGGCCCCCAGCCCAAGTGCAATTAAAACAACAACAACAACAACAACAAAAAAAAACAGCCAGGCATTGTGGCGGGCGCCTGTAGTCCCAGCTACGGGGGAGGCTGAGGCAAGAGAACCGCCTAAGCCCAAGAGCTGGAGGTTGCTGTGAGCTGTGATGCCATAGCACTCTACCGAGGGTGACAAAGTGAGACTCTGTCTCTAAAAAAAAAAAAAGACAAACTCTGTCTCAAAAAGGGTGGAGGGGGAGATTCCCAATTCCCCACAATCTGATCCTCACTCAGCACTATAGACTTTCCTAATCTGATGGGTACAGAATCGGCCCTTCCTGTACACATTCTGGTTTCCTCATGATAGTGAGGACAAACATCTTTACTGTCTTCTTGAATTTTCTCTTCTGCTGCTTGACAGCTTATAGCCTATGCAGATTTTCTATTGTGTTATTTTTATTTTTTAGTCAAATCTTAGTTCTGCCTATATATTTTTTGCATCATAAAAACTATCAAAGTATTTGTTGAGGCAGCTTCTAGCATGGCCTTTGCCTCTGGGCTCAGCCTGCAAAGCTCCACCCGTGTTCACTGCTATTCCTTTGCTCTGCGAAGCCCAGGTGTCCCTGCCACGGCCTCTGTCATCCTGTGACCTACAGGTACTGCAAAATCTGTAAGGAGGAGGATAGGACAACACAGAAGCCAAGAAATGGAGGATTCAGGTGTCTGTCACTTCCTCTGTCACCTGTTGGTACTACAAGATCTTTTGACTTTTTTATAATATTCAAAACAGGTGTGAGATGGTATCTCATTGTGGTTTGATGTGCATTTTTATGGTAAGTACTAATGTTGAGCATCTTTTCATACAAAATAAACCTATTTGCCACTTAAAAAAAAAACATTTGTTAATGTGTAAAACTAGAGCTATGTAGTTCTGATACCTCAGCTCCTTTCTCATTACTGTTGGGTGGTCCACCTTTAAGCTTTATGGGGAAACTTTATGGGTCAACCTTTAAGCTTTATGGGGGGAAAAAATCTGAATTAAGCTCTTTAAAGAAGAAAAAGCCCAAATATGTCAGAGGGGGAGTTGGCAGGAGGCAGGGCTCAGAGCCACACAGTTGCAGGGAGGAAAAAGCCAAGGAACGCTTTCCACGGGTGGTTTAATTCGTATCTTACGATTCTGCCACCCTAGGATGTCTCTCCATTCAGGCAGTGAGTGGGGAAGGAGAGAGGACGAGGAAGGCGGCCCCACTGCCAAACCACTCCAGCCTGGAAATTACACACTTTACTTCCATCAACAGTCCATGCAGAGCTAGTCACCTGACCCCTCCTTGTGACGAGGAGACCCAAGGAATGTGGCCCCCGGCAGGGCACTCACATCGCAGCCCTGTCTTTGGCACTGTGGCATTTGAGCACAGATTGAATCTGCGGTGGACAACCAGATAGGCCACAATGGTTTATCTATATTGCGAATGTGACCTCAAATTCTAAAACTTCGTTTTGGCATCTCCTGGTATATTTAAAATTGTATTGTATTACATTTTGCCAGTCTTTTCCTTGAGAGTGTGTATGTGTATTTAAGAATTCCTTCCCCAACAGAGGTTTTGTATTATTTCCTAAAACTTAAATATTTGCCTTCCACATTTCATTCTTTTATATCTTTAGACTTCATTTGGTATAGACTTAGATTTCCAACTGTGAGGAGTGCACGTGTTTTTACGTTTTTGTCCTAAGATGGATTACTAGTGCTAAAATTATTTGGGACAAGGCCCATAATATCCTGATGATTTATAGTACAAAATCCATCATATGCAAATTTTCCATATACTTGAGAGTCTATCTGGGACTCAGTTCTGTAACTTTTATTTAGTTTCAATACCAGTATTGTTTAATTATCTCAAACTACAATGTCTTAATTTCTTATAGGGAGTATCCTTCCACCCTATTCTTCAAAATGTCTTGGATATTCTCTCTCTTTTATTCTCCTATATTAATTTCAGAATAAATTCCAGGCAGAAAACAATTGGCCATTGATTGAAATGATATCTCTTTTTTAAATTAGAAGCAGTAGGCATTTTTACACTGTTGACTATTCGATGTTATCTATTTGTATTGCTTTCTTATACCATACTTATAATATTATTTTGTTACATTTATTTTTATATATGCAGCACTCTTTGCCTTTTTGAATTGAACATTTTCCTATTTATTCATTAAAGTGGCACTTTTCATATTTCCATATTAACTGAACTCTAGTAAAATAAAAATTGTTTTCTGTTCTTCATTCTTTTTTCTGTCTTTTTACATCTTGTACTACATAAAAAATACAAAAATAAGTTGAATAGAAATAGTGATAGCAAGTATCCTTGTGTTATTTTTGGCTTAGCTTTAAAGAATTTCTAGTACCGTATATACTCGAGTATAAGCCGAGTTTTTTTGGCACAAAATTTGTTCCGAGTTCGGGTTTTTCGGCACAAATTTTGTGCCAAAAAAACTCGGCTTATACTCGAGTATGTACGGTATTTTACTATTAAATATGATATGTACTACAGATTTTTGAGAATGCCCTTTAGGGACTATGAAAGTTTCCTTCTATTCCCAGCCAGCTACATGAATTTTTGCTTTGGTTTAATTTTAATTATATATTGATACTCATTTTTTCAAGCCCCTTTTCAGGAATCTGTATATGTAATCCCATTAACTTTGCTCTTTAAAACGTTCATGTGATATGCTACTTTCATAGATTTGTATTGGGCGGTGCCTGTGGCTCAAACGGGTAGGGCACCAGCCCCATATGCCAGAGTTGGTGGGTTCAAACCCAGCCCTGGCCAAAAAAAAAAAAAAAAAAATAGATTTGTATTGAAGAAAATAAAAGCTGTCAAGAAAGAGAGAAAAGCTTGGTCATATATCTCTTATATGTGGGGGTCAAAGGAGGGTCTATGGGAAACATAGAACTAAAATTTCTGGGCCAAAAAAATATGAATATCTGCAAAGTCACTGTTTAATGTAAAATTACTCTTCCAGTTACAGTAGAACCTCCATAGTTGACCATCTCCTTTAGTTGACCTAATGTCATCTTGGATAATATATGTTAATATCTTTTTAATGGTATGTCATTATATCATTTTATATATATATATATATATATATATTATCTATGCCATATTATCATATATGCTATATGTTATATATACTTATCATATATGCTATATGTTATATATATATATATCTTCAACTTAAGTGAACAATTCTAAATAGTTTTCTAAGTACTAATAACAAGTCACCCTCCCCCTGACTATGGTTGAGACTTCCACTCTTAAACATATTACCATTGGTTGGTATTTTGGGGCCTTTTCATTTTTGGCAGTCTTCTTGGCATATAGTAGTATCTTACTTTTATTTTAGTTTCTTTTTTTCCTGATTGTAAATAAAGTTAAGCAGCTTTTCATATATTTATCAGACATTTGTGTTTCTTCTTAAAAAAAAAAAAAAAATACAGGCATACCTTGGAGATAGTGTAAGTTTACTTCCAAGTCACAGCAATAAAGTAATTATCTCAATAAAGCAAGTCTCATGAACTTTTTGGTTTGCAAGTGACCATGAAAGCTCTATTTATACTATACTGTAGTCTACAAAGTGTGCTATAGCATTATGTCTAAAAAAATACATGCATCTCTTAATCAAAAAATACTTCATTGTTAAAAAATGCTAATCATCATCTGAGCCTTCGTAATAAAAAAAGTCTGGAGGTTGGGGTTATGTAATTTCTTACACCCAAGTTGGGTTATTTTTCTTATCCATAATAGTTTCTTATATGATGGGCACTAATATTTTTATCTTTTACATCTATTCGGCTTGCTTTTATTTTTTCACTCTTTATACTCACTTTTGAGGAACTAAATTTTTTTTAATTTTAATCAAGTCAGATGTGTCACATTACACTGTATTTGTGGAAGGGTTCATTTGGTCTTAAGAAATTTTTCTTTCTTTGGTGGTCATATTTTATGCACACATATGTATAAAACAGCTGAGTTGTATTGATCCCATTAAGGCAAGATGCATGGTTAATGCATGGTTAGAAAATGACTCTTTCCTTCAGAGGGCATCTTTCTCGTGAAATTTTGTCCTCTGCTTTTTAAAAATTTTATTTCAGATTAATATGAGGGTAGAGGCTGTGCTCCTTTCTCAAAACCTCCCTGTCCAGAACCCAGGCGGAGGACAAGCTGAAGTGGAGGGCTGTAGTCTGCTTTCACGGGGAGGCTTCCTTCTGGCAGTCCTGGCTTGAGGGCCCGACCTAGGAGGTTTCCGTTTCTATCTCTGCCTTCCCTGGACCCCAGGCTCCAGAGACTCGGCCTAGTGGCCATCAACTCCAGCACTGGCCCGGCCTCTATATCCAGAATGACAGAGCCCCATCCTGCCACCCCCAGTCTGTCCTCCTAACACTGATACTCTCAACCACCACCCTCAGTCCATTTCGGTCTGTGCCAAAGCAATTTCACAATTCTGCCTCTTGGTTCCTTCTTTGTTTCTGGCACCAAGAGATCTCCTTTTCTTTCTTTTTTCTTTTTTGTTCTATTTGGCTTAGATTTTAAATGTTGTTACTGTATTTTATCCAGAAGTTCAGAATGCCTATTAGAAGTAGTGATTTTCATCACTTCGGCCATTTTCCAGAAGCCAGTGGAAATTATTTTCTGCCTCTTTAACTTCATGAACACACACACACACACACACACACACACACAATAATTCTGAGCTTTTCTTTTCCTGAGTATAAGTGCTACATATTCTCATCTGCTTGATTGTAGGGTTTTGAAAATTGTCACAGTTCTGACATGTGTCATGTAAAGAGAAATACAAGTCAAGCACCTTTCTTTCCAATTCCATCATGAACTCTGTAATTAACATAAGGACAGAGTTGCTGGGATTCCAGGTTTACAAAGACAGGCACTCGAGTCTGAAGCATGCGTTAGTGAGAAAGGGTTTCTCTGCTCACAAATGCGTGGACATAGAGCAAAGTCTCCAAGGAATAAATACGCTCCATATGCTCTAAGTAACACCTGCAGAATTCCAAAACCAGTGACAGAAATGATATCGCAAGGCAGGATCAACAGAAGGAACTCAGAATCCTGGCTTCCTCCTCTTTAGACTAATAAAGGTAATAATCTCAGGAGCTGCCTGTGCAGAAGAATGAACACTTTCTGAGTGTGAGGCATTAAAGCATCAGAGTGCTAGTTCTTTATTATCAAAAAGACGTAGGTTCTTATTCTAGTTTTGTATTATCAAAGCCCTTTGAGATTTAGCCTCCTAGTCTGTATAGTAATAAATTTACTATTAAAATATTGCTTTAGTTTAGTCTGGCAATAATACTTCATAGGTTTCTTGAAAATTTTAAATAAAAGAATGTGCCTAAATTCCTAGGCATAGGTTCAAATACTCTGGAGTCTCCATCATTACTCTATTCATGGTATGTTTTGTTGTAATTCTCATCCATTACACAGGGTGCTCCTTAAATACAGAAAGTTTGTCTTGTTCATTATCGTATCTTTGATATCCAGATCAAGAACCCCACGTAAAAGACACTCAGAAATTGTTTGAATTAATAATCACAGTAGTGCTTTGGCAATGTTAATCTAGTTGAGTCATACAGGATGGATCAGAACGTACAAGCCAGGAGCCGGGGAGATTAGTTAAGAGATCTTAACTGACAATATGAGGAAATTTGATGGAAACACGTGCTGAGAAATGGCACCGAAGGATAAATTTGGGTCAACGACATCTAACACTGGTCCCTGAGGGAGCCAGGTTCTATAGAAAGGGATCATAATTTTAATTTTTGTTATCTTATTTCACTTTTAAGGGAAGTAGCCTTCATTAAATCCTCATCATCTGAAATAACCTAACCTGTGTCTGATCTTTGAAACCTGGGAGACCCTACGTGATATAGGTGCTCTAATAGGTGTGTGTGTGTGTGTGTGTGTACGCTTGTGTGTACTTGAGGCAAGTAGTTACCCTGCAGATAATTTTGGAAGAAACCACTCAGCCCCAATTGCTTCTTCTGAAGATAATATGTTTTCAAGCCTTTTCCTTTGGGTATATTCGCTTCAAGGACACTTACACTTACTCATTAAGAGCTTATTCCATTCTTGCCAACATAACAGCACGGGGAAGCACAACCACTTAATTCATCAACTGAGTAGTGCCGTTTCTTTTTTGCTTTGAGTGGCCATATTCCACTGTCTTAAAATCCTACCCATCCTAGAAAGCTACAATAATAACAGTGCTGTGGTGTCACTGTGCAAAAAGCCACTTGAAACACAGATTTCAAGGACGTGGGGAGAAGTGGAGCTTCACTTAGGAACATCTGATAGCTGTCATTTATGTAGCCTTTGGGTTTTGCTCCTGAATGTCCTCAGAGAGGACAGGCTTTTTGCCTAGGGTGCAGTGGGTGGCCCCCAAATTAACCAAGTCAAGCTGCTTGCCCTGCGTAACAACCAACCTGGACTTGCTACGTTCAGGACCCCCAGGGGGATGAAGGCTGAATTCTTTCCCCTTTTTCTGCAGCACAAAGACCATCCATACTCTGCCTCTCATCTTATTCAGTCCTGCCCTTTATGCTTCAGAGTATTTTTTTACCGATCCCACCTACCCTTTGAAATTAAGCAGAAATTCTATTTTCCACTCCCACATTCTAGCTCTAAAATGGAATCACTACAATTTAATGAAACCCCTCTTTTCTAATTTATACTTTGAGATTGCCAGCTGCAAAGATTTGTGGAACTCCCTCCCCTGCTTTCGTCGCACTTTCCTGAACAAGTGATTCCGCACCTAGTGTGCTGAGGACGTAGGAAAGTGCAGAGGTCACCGAGGGACACTGCACTAGAGCTTCCTTCTGTGATTGCTGGGGGCACTGAGATACCAAAACCAGGAGAGGAGAAACTGTAAGTCAGGTTTGTAAAACACTGTTGTGATGGCTGATTCAGGTGTCAACTGATCAGATTAAGCGAAACTAACTTAATAACTGATAAAGCATTATTTATTCTCAAACGTCTATAGGCACTGTGCTCACTCCACTTCTGATGAATAAGAAACACGGGTATGTCTGCATTTGAACAAAATGATTGGGCTGTCTGTGAGGGCGTTTCCAAAGAAGAATTGGTGTGTGAGTTTCGTGGACTGAATGGGTGGGTACCATCCAATGAGTTGGGGGTCCAGATGGAACAAAAAAAAAGCAAAGGGAGAAATTCTCTTCCAGACCTGTAGTTTTCTTTCTTTCCTGGCTTTGGATGTCAGAATTCAAGGTACTCCAATCTTTGGACCCTGGGACTTGCACCAGTAACTGCCTCCCCTACCCCCACACCAGGCTCCTGGGCCTTAACTCAGACTGAGAGTTAAACCATCAGCTTTCGTGGTTTTAAGGCCTTTGGACTTGCCCTGAGCCTCGCCATGAGCTTCCCTGATTCTCCCAGTTGTAGATGGTCTATTGAGGGACTTCTCAGCCTCCATCACGGAGGGAACCAACTCCCCTAATAACTCCCTTCTCACCCTGCCCATGTCTCTCTCTCGCTCTCCTTTTCTTTCTCTCCTCCTCCCTCTCCCTTTCTCTCTCTCTCTTCCTCCATCTCTCTCTCCAGTGAACCCCAAACTAAAACAGAAACCAATCCCATTGAAATTAAGCAGAAATTCTATTTTCCACTCCCATAGTCTAGCTCTAAAATAGTACTAATGAGTGGGCTTTGGCTATAATAATAATACCTAAAAATACGAACATGGCCTTGGAACTGGCCAAGGAGTTGTGGTGGGGACAGTTCTCAAGTAAGTGCTAGAAAAAGTCTGTGCCGCCATCAAGAGCTGACGCACTCAGAGCTGCTCCAGCCAGAGCTCAGAGAAGGGGGCTGCAGGGAAAGCTTCGTGCTTCTCAGTGGTCACTCAAGTGGTCGTGAACAGAATGGCGGTGGGGAAACGGACAGGAGAGGTGTGCTGAGGAAGCCAGACGAGGGGAACAAGGTACTGGAAACTGCCCGGAAGGCCATCCTGTTACAAACTGCCAAAGAACTTGGCTGAATTGTGCGCCGCGTTCAAGGACTTTACGGAAAGCGGAACTTAGTGATGATGCATGGGGAGATTCAGCAGGAGAGATACCTAGGCGTGAAGGGTTCCTAACATTATGCGGCTGCTCTTAACTGCTCAGAGTAAAAAGGAAGACAAGAGGCACAATTTAAAGGTAGAATTTATAATGAAAAGGGGAGTAGGACGTTAAGATTTGGAAAATTCTCAGCCTACGTAAAAATTTAAAAGCACGTTTACCAAGGGTGTTAAGGCTGTTGTCGAGGAATTATTTGACAGGAAGATCGGTCAAGGTACAAGGAAGCTAAGGGCTATTTATCGAAATCGTAGGAAAATGGCCCCAGAGGCATTTCAGAGACCTTCAAGGTGGCCTCTCCCATCACAGGCCCAGAGTGCCTGGGCCTTGAGGGCACCATGGCTTCCAGGGCAGCAGAGGGAACCCGTGAGTTTTGGGGGCTCACTGTCCAGGGCCCCCTCAGGTCTCTGCCTCCGCACTCCAGCCCACTCCTCAGCTGCCCAACTGTGGCTCAGGCCACTAACATGGAGCGCACAAGCCATGAGTCTTGGTGGCATGCACGTGATCTTGATTTTGCAGGTGTGCAATGTGCAAGAGCTCAGGAGACAGAGCTTCTTCCACCTAAAATGCAAAGAATCTCTTGCAAAGCCTTGGGTCCCAGCAGTGACCTGCCACAGGAGTGCAGCCACCACCCAGAGACCTGCCTAGAGCAATGCCCAGCAGAACTGTGGAGGGGGGCTGCCCTGGAGAGTTCCCACCAGGGCAGTGCCTAGTGAAATGGTGGGATGGGGGGCTCCCCAAGACCTCAGGACCACAGGGCCCCCAGTGTGCAGCACTGATCTGCAGAAACCACAGGCACATGACTTCAACATGTGGAAGCTGAAGGGAGGGCTCTGCCCAGCCAAGCCCTGGGCAGCAGGGATCCCTGAGGCCTTGGGCCCCAACTTCACTCCAGTGGGCCCAGGAAGGGCTACAGTCACAGAACATTAGTCCCTAGACTCCAGATTTAATTCTATTTTCCCTGCTGAGTTTAGGTCTTGCTTGGAGCTTGTTACTCCTTTCTTTTTCCTATTCCTGCCTTTTGGAACAAAAGTGTCTACCTTACACCTGTCTTGCCACTGTGTTTTGGATATACATAATGGGTTTGATTTCACAGGTTCATAGCTGGAGGAAAAGTTGCCTCAGAATGAATCAAGCCTTGAGTTTCATCAATATCTGATTTAGATGAAACTCTGAATTTGATGCTTTTGAGTTAATGTTGGAACAAGTTAAAACTTTAGGACAGCAGGGATAGAATGAATGTATCTTTACATGTACGAAAGACATGAATTTCAGGGGCCAGGGATGAAATGGTAGGGTTTGAAAGGCTTTCTTTCCTCTAAAATTCATGTTAAAATTTAATGCTCAAGGCAAGAGTATTGAGAGATGGTGGCCTCTGGGAGGTGACTGAGCCATGAGGTTTCCTCCCCCACTGAATGGGGTTGGTGGCCTCACGAAAGGGGTTGGTGGAGTGAGTTTTCCCCTCTTTGTCCTTTTGCCTTCAGAGCATTCCTCTCCAGGTGCCAGCCCCTTGATCTTGGACTATGAGAACATTCAAAGCTATGAGAAATAAATTTCTGTTCTTTAAAATTTACCCAATCTGTGGTTTCTGTTATAGGACCACAACATGGACTAAGCCCACTGCTGTTGTCAAGCCACGTTTCTGCTGTCATTAGACTAGGAGCTCCTGGAAATCACAAGCCACATCTTATAATTTTCACATTTCCTGATCAGTGATTTGATTCATTGTTGGCGATGGTGACTGAAGGTGACAAATGGTGAGGACTGCTATGTCTTCATTCACTGTCAGTGATTATTTCTCATGATGTGACATTGAGAAGATTCCCTCCTGGTCCACTGTCCTTTCTGCTTCTAATCAGGAAGGGGAAGATGGGTTAATATTAATGATTTGGGGATTTTTTTGTTTTATGTATAATTTCCTACAACATCTTCTATTTTTCTGTTTTATCTTCCAGAATGCTGTCTTTATCTAAGCAACTAATCTCTCATTATCTCCTGACGTCAAACACTCCAGAATGGGTCCTGATGACGTGCCCACATGAACCTCTCCAAATCACGCCTGAGTCAGTTTTCATCCCTTATTTCCTCATTCTCTTATTCAACAAATATTTATTGGACATTGACTGCAAGCCAGATCCTATTCTTGAAACTTAGCATACAACACTGAATAAAGTAAAAGTTCTTGTTCTCATAGAACTTCCATCCTAGAAAATAGAGAGACAACAAATGTAAATTGTGGCAGAAATAAGTGTTAAGGGTAAAATATAATAGGGCGTGTGAGTTAGAGGGCTCAGGGTGGGCTGCTTGCTATTTTATTTTGCATGAGCAGTGAAGGTCTTATTGATAAGATGATCTATAAGCAACCAGAACCTGAACAACTATGGGGGGGGGGAGCATGTTAACAACCTGGGAAAGGAATATTCCAGGGTGACAGAAAAGGGAGTGCAAAGGCCCTGAGGCAGAAACATGCTTAGCTTGAAGAACAGCAGAGAGGCCAGTGTGATGGGAATAGTGAGAGTGAAGAAAGAATAAAAGAAAATAAAGTCAGAGAGGAAGGATGTTGGGACTTTGGCTTTAACTCAGAGGGACATGGGAAATACGCAGAAGATTTCAAGTGGATGATAGAAGAGGTTTGGCTTTCCTGGTAGATCACTCTGTCTGCTGAGAAAAAAGACAATGAAAAAACAGGGGCAGAAGGAGGCAGACCAGCTGGGAGGCTGCTTGATTAAACCAGGCATGAGACGTTGATGGCTTGGATCACAGCGTTAATACTGTTGGCGAGAAGTTCTGATTCCAGATCTATTTTGAAGAACAGATCCTGTAGAATTAGTTGATGAACTGGAGGTAGAATAACAGAGGAAAAAATACCATCAAAGATTCCTTCAGTCAGTGGCTGTTGACCTCAGCGCCAAGTTCATGACTCTCATTTTCAGAGGGGGAAGCCTAAGGAAACCACGTTTGATAGGTGGACATAGGAAAGTCTTGGAATTTGATCTGCGGCACGTTTCAGTGTGTTGGTGTCGACCAGGTAGAGGTATCAAATAAGCAGGAGGATAAATCAGTTTGGAATTCAGAGCAGAGTGTTGTGCCAGAGATTAAACTTCGGATGTTAAAAACATGTGGATGCCGCTTAAAGAAGTGAGACTGGGTGAGATCACTGGAGAAAGATTACAAATAGAGAAAGAAGGCAGGCAAGACAGGACATCTACAGTCTGATATTCACAGGTTGCAGAAAGGACGAGAAACCAGGAAAGGAAACTGGTGGCCAGAGGAGAGCCAAGAGATTAGCACGAGGAAGCCGAGTGGAGCAGGTGTCTTCAGGAGGGGAAGGAGTGAAAGATTCAGCATGATGAGGACTAGCAATCAGCCTTTGATTTGGCAACAGGGAGGTCACTGGGGACCTTGGCCCGAGCTGTCTCGATAACACTGGAAAATGTGAGCCTGGTTGGAGGGTGTTCAAGAGAGAGCGAGAAAGAAGGCAGGGAACAGAGTATGTGCAGATAGTTCTGTCTTACAGTTTAGTTGGAAATGGAAGCAGGGAAATGGAAGGTTGGAAGAGAGGCATGTAAGCTTGAGCTAGGCTGTTAGTTTTTCACCCACACTTCTGTTGATAAATTTATATCTATTGGGAGAGGCTATTTGTAGGGTAAATTATAGATGCCTTCACCTGGATAAGAAGCAAGATCTTTTACTTTATCAAACTGGCTTTGGGTCTCCTGGATTCATCCGGCACATTTGTTAGAAGTATTGCTGTGTGAGGATATTATGAATGAAGTCTCCCGTATTCTGATGAGCACATCCTAGGACCCACGATATATACTGTAAAAGGAACTCCTTTCTATCTTTTTGGAAGCCCTACATTTTTAGAGTCATGTGAGCCTGCTAGTGCTATTCCAAACACTCCCTCAAAGTAATGGATCCATTTTCATTTTAATTCCACACTAGATGCTTCAAGGTCAAGCACAGGGGAGTTGAGCAGGTTCTAGAAAGATCAGACTACCATTGCTTGAATTTCCAGTGAGTGTGGCTCAGGAGAGACATCAAATACCAAGGACCGATGGGAAGCCAGAAGGTTTGGGGCTGACAAGAACCTGGAAAACTAATCATGTGTTGGTGACGATGGGGCAACGGGAAACCAAAGCCTTGCACGGAGAGAAAGGACTGGGTGCAGGAAGGAGAACTTAGGGCTCAGACAAAGATGAAGTTTGTAGGCTAACTTGTCTATTCCCACAGGATTTGGTCTTTCTTATTGAGCTAGTGCATCTGGACAGCTTATACTCCAGTCAATGTGTTCTGCACTTAAGATATCAATAAGTAAGAGCCAGGCATGGTGGCTCATGCCCATAATCCTAGCCTTCTGGGAGGTTTAGATGGGGGTGGCTTGCTTGACTTCAGGAGTTCATTGTGACCAGTCTGAACAACAGTGAGACCCCATCTCTACTAAAAAATAGCTACTCAAGAGGCAGAGATAGGAGAATTGCTTGAATCCAGGAGTTTGAGGTTACTGATTCAAGGCATTCCACCCAGGATGAAAGAGACTTTGCCTCAAAAAAAATAAAAGATATTAATAAACAAACTCATTTAATAAATAACCTCATCTACTTATGCAACTACAATATTGTTTACCCTCTTTTAGAGATGATGAAGCTAAAGTTCAGAGAGGTTATATGCCCTAAGTTATGCACCTGTTATATGGCTGATTGTGATTCTGTCATAGAACAAACCCTTAACATTTTCTGGTGTATTGTGTAGAGTACAGAAGTACAGACCACACAGGGGAGGATCCTGTTAGTGAGTAATGAAAATAAATCTGGTTTCTGAACTTGGCCCTGGATTACATTCAGTCTTAAGTATCAAAAGAATAAAAATAAGTTGCAAATGAAAGGTTTTTAAGGAAAGCTGTAAGATAGGAAAAAAAGAAGTTTCATCCAAATTGTCAGTCTTCATTCTTGAAGATTACAATTAGCTTCCCTACTTCTTTTGATTCTGAGCAGAGATGCCAGTTTCATTTCTTTCTTAATTCACTCTGTCTCCTGAGCTGGCAGATGGTTCAGGGATAGTCCTGCAGACGCACCACTTGAAGAGCCCACAGCTCACCTGTCTTGGGAGCAATAGGAACACTTTGAGGCCACCATGGGAAGGTGGATGTAAGTAGAAAAAAAGGGAGGGAAGTGAAAATAATGAAGTCATCTGTTTACAGCTGTCTGCCTTATACGTAATTGCAGCAACACAAGATCCAGGTGATTGTCATACTTGAAAACAGATAAGAAACATTTGATATTTACCTCGATGCGGTTCCTTAGTTTTGTGTTTTGAACTTGTACAGCCATAGATTTTCTGATACCCAGACAATAGCTATAATACTTACTGAATCTTCATAGTCTAAATGTGTGATGTTTCTGATAGACTCATCTGGTCTATAACACTATGAGATGCTTGTTAGTTCACTGCCAACAAATGTTACTCAGGTTCACCCTGGGAACTTACTGGGAACATATATATTCTATGCACTTATCAAGAATGTCAGTGGGGAGATTTATCAGCTGAAAGTCACAGAGACACATGAAAATTACTTGACATAAAGTTATAAAAAAGTGCAAATAAAACTTACAGTGGGAAATATTCTCGTGGGTAAGGAGTACCCAGAAGCAATTTCTAAAATTTAGGTATAATGTGGTGCTGGTATCTTTCTGATTTCCTCTTTGCTTTAAAAGTGTTTGTAGACAGCAATAACATTCATTGAAGACATAAGTGGAACAGTTTCTCCTGCAAGGAAATGAATTCCATTTGGGGCATGCTATATTTTAAGGTGCTCGTGGATATAGAAATGAATGAGCCTTCTCCGCAACTGGACATGTGGTTGGTCTCTTATTCCAGGGAGCCACCTGAGATCAAGGCAGAGAATTGTGAATCATTTCCACAGAGAGGAGAGTTGGAACTCAGAGTGCTTGGGAATAAAACAGAGACAAGGATGGAAAACTCAACATGCAAGGAGTAGAGACCAAGAAGATCAGAGAGGGAATATTTATAATAACAGAGCATCTAAAGGAGAAAGTGGTTTTCTAGTAACTGCGAACTAAAATGTTTAAAGGTAGGTGTCTAAAATGTCTAAAAAGGTGTTAGTGAGGTAAGGAAATAGGAAAGAACAGGTGATAAAGGGAAAGAAAAGTAAATTCTTGAAATTGCATGGAAATGATCTAAAAATAATTTCATCCATTTAGATAAGAAAAGATGTTAAGAAATGTATTTTTGAACTTAATAGAAATGAGCTGGGTTCATCAATTAATTTTAGTAGAACTGGAATCTTTAGTATATTGAGTCTTCTCCTGTGGTATATGCCACCACTTCTTTAGGTCATCTTTGTTTTTACATAACATTTTGTCATATTCTCCCATTAAAGTCCTGCATGCATTTTGTTAGGTTTTTACTGGGTATTTAGTTTTGTTTCTCTCCTATTACCTTTCCACTATATTTCATGATGAGTTGTGATCGTAGTTAGGTGTGTTCATGATTTTTATGGGTTGATCTTGGATCCAAGGGAAGTCTAACTCAAATATTACCTGAATCGGAGGTAGAAAACTGGATTTAAAATTCACGAGGCAGAATAGAAGGCCAAGATAAACTCACTATTCAAAACAAAACAAATAGTCATGGATGACCTTTTTTCCTACCAGATATCAATACTTCCAAAGCTGCAGTAATTTTTAAAATGTGGTTTTGGCAAAGGAATACATAGATGTCAGATCAGTGAGATGTATTAGCTCCCCAGACAACACCAGCTACATGTGAGAATTAGCTAGAGATTTGAGACTATGATGCAGATAGTGTTATAAACCAGTGGGGAAAAGATGAATTTATCCAAGAGCGGTGTTTGTGCCACTGATTCTCCATATGGGAAATCACAGAAGTAGCTATTCTTCATACCATACACAAAACCTAAATTCCATATGGGCTGTAGATCTCAATGCAGAAAACAAAACATTCAGAATGTTATAAGAAGATAAAGAGACCTTAAAAAGAATTTGTTAGACAAGGCCCCTCAAATTCAACTCATAAAATTTAATGATACATTTAACAACATCATTTCACTACATTTGACTGTGTCAAAATTTTAAACATTGCTAGAATGAAAGACAGGCACAAAGACACAGGATAAGGAAAGGTACCTGTCTGTGCTAAAAAGAATTGGTATTTAAAATGTGAAAATGATTTCCGCAAATCAATAGTAAATAAAATAAATAGGCTGCTTATTCCTGAGAAGACACCCAACCAACAGGGTCTACATAGTCCCATCCTCAGCCAATCCCTGTGAGGGCCACGTTAGCAAAGTGTGTGTGTGTGCCTAAAAAAAATGATTTAAAAATTATGTGAAATTATCAGGGCATTAGGATATGGATCCCTGGCACGGGGAGGAAATGGGATCACCAGGGAAAGGGAGAAGGCAGCAGTGTGGACAAGACATGTGCTGAGGACAAGAGATTCGGGGTTGTAACCCTTTCTTTACCCCACAGTGCCTTGCAAGCATTCTTACCTGCTCTGTCATCCTAACCAGGCAGAAAGAGAACATGGAAAGCTGGCATCCCATGACTGCCAGAGCCCAGCTACATCAGGCACCATTTATCAACAGATAATGCAGGTAGGCCAGCTACTGGAAATTTCTTTTACTCTCACTCAACCCATCCACTTTCCAGGGCCAAAGGATTTCTACAAAAGAGCCAGAGGGAAGGGAGAGGGCATTTCCACAAAGAACAGGGAAAATAGAGAGGGGACACTTAGAGAGGAGGGAGCTCTCCACCCTGGCATGCAATCTCCCCCTTACTGTTCCAGGAAGGAAACAAGTCCAGGTCTGAAGGATGCTCCCTCTTCCCAAGACACCGCTCAAGGACCTCTAAAGAACATGACCTCATGCGACAACCCAGCTGCAGTTTATTTATCACAAAAAAATAACAAAATCTTACAACCTGTACCAGATGGAGAAGCATTCGTGCAACAGAGATGCATTTAAATTGAGAATAAATAAATAGCCTCCAAGAAATAAGGACATATTCTGATCATATTAATCAGGTGGAAAAGTATTAAAAAAAAAAATCAAACAAAAGTATTGATGTGAAAATATAAGACTTGAAATAACAAATCCAACAGAGGGTATGAATAGCAAAATAATTAGAGCAGAAGAGAGAATGAAGGAGCAGAAAGGTTAGATTGAAAACCCACCCCTTTCACCATTAACAAAAATTGACTCTCACTGGATAAAAGATTTAAACTTAAGACATGAAACTATAAAGATTCTTGGAGAGAGTGCCAGAGAAACACTTGAAGAAATTGGCCTGGGAGAATACTTTATGAGGAAGACCCTTCCACCCCCCAGGCAATTGAAGCAACACCAAAAATACATTACTGGGATCTGATCCAACTAAAAAGCTTCTGCACAGCCAAGAACACAGTAAGTAAAGCAAGCAGACAGCCCTCAGAATGGGAGAGGATATTTGCAGGTTATGCTTCTGACAAAGGTTTGATAACCAGAATCCACAGAGAACTCAAACTTATTAATAAGAA
>CAUYPK010055108.1:0-15316 GCA_963574355.1 Loris lydekkerianus
TGTGCATGAACTCAAACCCCACAAAAATGGTCTCGTTGGGGAGTTTGGCCAGTGAGGTCAGGCTGACATCTCGTTCTGCCTCCTTTACCTTCTCTGCCAGTGCCTGTTGGTGGTATGGGTTCTGGGTGTCCGAATTCCACACAGAAATCACTGTGGCAAGTTTGTCCAGATACAAAGTTGCGGACACTTCCTGGGGGTCATCCTCCATCAGTGCAAAGACGGTCAGCATATCAGCCAAGTTTGCTAATGCACAACACTTCATTCCCAGGCCCAGGATTCTATTTTGGATTTGCTTCATTCCATTCAGCAACATGGCCAACAGAGGCATGGTAGGACACACATCTGGGTCAGACTTAAACCTCTTTGGAGGATGGCAGAACTCATCGGAAGAGGACAGGTACTGTTGGGCCATTGTCCTAAATTGGGAGAGCAAGGGGTCCTGCTGATCACCCCTGTGCTTCATCATTTCCCACCAGACATCCAAGAAGAAGGCCACGTCCCTAGAAGAAGTGTCAACAGTCATGTGCTCCAAAAAGCGCTCAAGTTCTGTGCGGCAGATGGTAGTGGGCAGAGCCATGAGGAGCTGAATAAAAAGTCCAGAAGCTTCCAGGGACTTGAGCAGCTCAAAAAGGACTGTGTGATTGATGGTAGGGATCATGTTACCTACTGAGAAGAATACATCTTCCTGCCACCGAGTTTCAGTGTCAGAAGGGGTAACGGGGTAGGGCTGAAGAACCTTGGCCCAGATGATGATGATAGCTTTCTTCTTCCAGGCAAAGGGTTGAGAATGTGCTGTGGCTGAGGAGATCTCCTGCAAGGCTTCCACAATGGGCCGCCCAACATGTTCCCAGTCAGATTTTGTCAATTCTGCCAATGCTCTGGGGTGGAACAGCTGCTCAGCCAGCAAGAAGCCCCCATGCAGAATAGTCATTTCTTCACAGATGTTCAAGGGTCCTACACAGAGAAAAGCCAAATAAGAGTGTAATGAACATTTTTCAAAGTAGTGGGCAGAATTTAGGCGGAAAGATAGCAGTTAGTAGACTGGCTGTTATTATCAGGGTTAGAGGTGACAAAGGTTTTAAATGACATCCGTGGAAGAGGGGGAAGGATGAATAATTACAAGAGCCTCTGCAGAGCTGGAATCAAAAGGACTTAGCTGAGGAATAAAAAATGACTACTAAGCTCTTTCTTGGGAACTTGGTGGGTACCATTAAAAATAGGGAATAAGAGAATCACTAGGTTTGAGAGAAGACAGGTTCAGATTTGGTTATTTGGAGTCTAAGGTAGAACCTTAAGGTAGATGTTCTGAAGCAATAGAAATGCAGGGCTTAAGTTCAGGAGAAAAGTCAGCCCTGCAATGAGATTTTGGAGCTATCTGCCCAGGGAGGATCACTAGAACAGGATATGAATGAAATCCTTCAGGAAATGTGAAAAGGGAAAGCTGCACTGCTGAGGCTAGACCCTCCAGGAAAGAAGGGCCAGCAGAAGATCCGGGGAGAAGAGTTCAGAAAGGGAAACAGCATCAAGTAGTACCAAATTACGGTGGTCACCAAGTATGTTACAGGACACAGATGAGTGTCTCAGCAAGGATACAGACTAAGGGGGCACAGCCACCCAGGCAATCAGATAAGCCCTGCCTTCCCCCCTTTTTAACCTTGCAAACCGGTTTCAAACATTCCATCTTTCAGGGTACAGTCCACCATACAGCTTCCACCAATCAAGAAGGACAAGCTACTCATGGCCCTGGTTCTATGGGTGAAATCAGGGGTAGACACAAAAAGTAATGCACATCCAGTTCCTGTGGGTCGCGACCCACAGGATGAGAACTGCTATCCTAGATTAAGGAAGAAAAGTCCTGCCTTCAGTGAGCTATAAACTGACACAGATTTATTTTATTTTTTTGAGACAGAGCTTCATTATGTCGCCCTTGGTAGAGTGCCTTGGTGTCACAGCTCACAGCAACCTCCAACTTTTGGGCTTAAGTGATTCTCTTGCCTCAGCCTCCCAAGTAGCTGGGACTTACAGGTGCTTGCCACAACGCCCAGCTATTTTTGTTGTTGTTGTAATTGTCCTTGTTTAGCAGGCCAGGGCTGGGTTCAAAACTGCTATGAGCTATGGGTGCCAAGTCTGACACAGATTTATTAAGGAAGACATCTTCAGATGTTTAGTCAGACACAAGTTTAAATCCTAGCTCAGCCATTTAAGTGATGTGATCTTGGACAGATTACATCTCTGAACCTCCCTTCTGTATATGTGGGGGATAATAAAGACTTCATGTTAAGACTTGGAGGGTGAAATACATATACTATTCAAGCCTTTTGAAAGTGGGATGGTGCTGTTACCTCCTGATTTCATCTCCCAAAGATGCTGTAAGGATTAAATAAGATATAGTTACAAGGCCAGGTGTGGTGGCTCACACCTGCCTGTAATCCTAGTACTCTGGGAGGCCAAGGCTGATGGATTATTTGAGCTCAGGAGTTCAAGACTAGCCTGAGCAATAGTGAGACCCCCCCCCCATCTCTACTAAAAATCATGTTACAAAGAGCCCAATTAAGTGTTCAGTAAATGTTAGTTTCCCCCAACCTTTTTATTGTGGACAGAATTAGCATCAGTGGTTCTTTGCTTCCCCTAGCTCAGAAACGTTAAGTTATCAAGTATACTTCTTTGGCCCAGACACTAAAATACAAGGTGCAGCCAGGTGCAGTGGTTCACGCCTGTAATTCTAACACTCTGGGAAGCCAAGGCAGATCGATTGCCTGAATTCAGAATTTCGAGACCAGCCTTAAAGTGAGACCCTGTCTCTACTAAAAATAAAAAAAAAAACCTAGCTGGACATTGAGCATTGTGATGGGTAACTGTAGTCCCAGCTACTCAGGATCACTTGAGCCCAAGAGTTTGAGGTTGCTGTGAATTATGACACCATTGCACTCTACGTAAGGGCAGAGTGAGACTCTTTCAATAAACAAAATCAGCACTGCTCACTATTCAATGTTTTGCTCTTCTCCTTTCCTAGGGCCCAGAGATGTTTTCCTTTCCTCAGTCCCCCTTGCCTCCATTTTCACATACTCCTTAGTTTCACAGGCTAGGAGCCAGCAGAGAAAATACTGATTACAAGAGGCTAAAGAATATGATGCCTTTCCCACCATTTATAGGAGTAGCAAAAGGCCAAGGGCTCAGCACTCCAAGAGAGCCACTTATGAAGGCACTCTGTCTTGGCTTACATGGGTGAGTTAGATTCTGTGATTAGATAACTGAAGGGTCTCTCTGTGGGTTATGGCTTTTCTCTCTGGTTCAGGTGGCTCTCCCAGGGGCCCCAAATATGTTCCCTACTGACTCTGTAAATTCAGTTTTATTGCAATGCCAATTGTGCTGCCTGAAGTAATTAGTTACCAGCTGAGAGGAACCCAACAGTTTGATCACTGATGGTTAACCAGCACTGTTGAGTGCCCACTTCTCAGGTATGCTCAGTGCTCATGCCAGGCACTGTGCTAAGTGGTACATATATAAGACCTTTTTTAATTTTCAGAATAACCTTTTGAGGACTATTCCTGTTTTAGAGACGTGAACATAGGGACTCTGAAACAATTTGCTCAGGGTGTCAACAACCTCAAAATAGTGGGGCTGGTACAGAAGTCACCACAGCTGCAGGGCCAATAGTGGGGCTGGTACAGAAGTCACCACAGTTGCAGGGCCAAACTTCCAACTCTGCCTTTCCACCTGGAAGAACTGGCCAGAGACCAGGACATTTCATGACAACCTAATATTACTGGCACATCATGGGGTGCCTCACCCCCAGCTCTCCCAAAACAGCAACCTGGTATTATTCTCATAAAGGCGTCTCCAGCACGGTGGAGAGGCTTGGCAAGGAGCCATCGATTACTATCGCCTCCCTTTTTTGCCTTTTCCCAGGCCTTGACGGGGGTTCAAAGAGTGCCATCTCAGCTGCTGCAGCCCCTCCCAAATGCTAATGTGACGAGGGGTGCTGCTACCCCAAGGCACTGTACTGGACGCTATATACACGTGCTCTCAATGAAAAACGCCCCAAAACTCAGTAAGGAAGGTACATTGTCATCATCTCCACTCTGTTCATGAGGAAGACTGAGGGTAAGAAACTTGCCCAAGAATTTAGCAGACGATCAATACAGGAGACTGTAGGGCATCCGCGATTCCCCGAGGCGTGCCCCGAGCCCAGTATTTCCCAAAGCACGTGCAACTAACACGGACCGCTTTCAGGGTACTTAAGTTCACGTCTGTTGTTTTTCCAGCAGAAAGTGGCCGGAAAGAGGTGGGACAACGGGCGGAGGGGCCGTAGCTAGAGCCAGGCCTGACACGCGGTCTCCAAGGGACACCCCCGGCCCTCCAGAGGGTTTTCCGGCCCCCGGCGGTTTTCATTAGCCCCGGGTCGCGTTAGCGTGCTCAGTAGGGGTCGGAGGGATGCTCGAGGCAGCAGGGGTGGGGGGCACGCCGGGAAGCACCGCCCGGGCAGGCTCTGGGCAGGGGAGCCGGGACACCCACCTAGGTCCATGGCGGCGACGCGGCGGCGGGCGGCGACACCCCTCCCCCTCCGGGGCGGGCGCGCGGCGTAGGCGGAACGGCACAATGGACGGGCGCAGGCCCCGCCCACAGCCTCAGCGCGGGCCACCGTGCGCACGCGCACTCCTCAAGAACCAGCCAGCGGCCAGGTCCAGCCCACAGCGCCGCCTCTCGGCCCGAGGCCTCCCACCGGCCAACCGGCAGGTACAATCCTCCCCTTCGCCTTTACACGCCTTGTCCTGCCCCGTCTGGCCACTCAACCTGTACGATCCCCTTGTGTAGCCCTGCTTCCTGAGTCTCAGTGTGTCCTATCCATTAGCCTCTGTCCCTTAGCTTCGGGTGTGCTCCGCACACAGTTCACCCCCACTGGATGCCCGTCCCCGGGCTGCCAGAAGGCTTCCTTCCTTTTGCTCTGCGGTCTCTGGTCTCAGTCTTAAGGTCTGAGCCGCGCCTCTCTGGCATTTCGCCCTCCCAACTCCTCATGCTGTACTGCCTCCTTCGCCCAGCAGGAGCTCTCTCCTTAATTTTCATAAACGCCTTTGGAACACTGATGGGTTGGTAACCTAACCCCAAAATGCACTGTGCGAGCTGAGACATCTAGATCCAATCCACTGGACCCCTGATTTGCAGTCTGTACTTATAAAAACACACACTTGATTTCCCATTAAGAAGACACACACACCATCTACCAATCGCTCCCTTTCTCTTCGTCCAGAGACCTCATAATAACCAGCCTCTCCCATTTCTTTCTACCCTCCAGTTTCCAGCACCAAGTACCACCTAGGAAGGCTACCAGGACCCAGCCTCCACAACCCCAATGAGCCAAGTGGAGTTTGAGTTAGCCTGCACAACTCTCAAGCAGCTGAAGGGCCCCGTGAGTGATCAGGAGAAACTGCTGGTGTACAGCTTCTACAAACAGGCCACCCAGGGCGACTGCGACATCCCTGCCCCTCCTGCCTCAGATGTGAGGGCCACAGCCAAGTATGAGGCGTGGAGCCAGAACAAAGGGATATCCAAGATGGATGCCATGAGGATTTACGTTTCCAAAGTGGAAGAGCTGAAGAAGAAGGAAACTAACTAATGACACCATGGCAGACACAAGGAAGTAGCTTGGGTCCTCTGGTAGTGAATGGGCTTCTTAAAACATCTTGGCTGCTGAAAGGGTAGCAAGGGTAGCTGGGACATCAATAAAGCACTTAAACTGCATGAGTGATTGTCTGCTGTTGGAAAAGAGAAATGCAGTGACCGTGTCCTGAAAAGGTGTCCAAAATGTATAAAAAGCATCTCTTCCCTAAGTAAAACTCCATCAGAGTGGCATTAGTATGGTTTTAAGTAGAGATCTCAGCCTTCCTATTCCAAGAACATACATAGATATCTGGGAGGGGGTGAGGGAGAACATGCTGTGGAAATGCCCAAGATGTGACATCAATGAAACCATTCTCCAATGAGTTGGCTTTTTGGAAAGGCTGAGGCCCTGGCCCCTTATCTCTTCAGGGGTTATTGATTTGCTAGTACCCTAACACTACAGAGGGGAAAGGGGCTCTGTCTTTGAAAAAGCTAAAGTCAAGGCGGGGTGGCTCATGCCTGTAATCCTAGCACTCTGGGAGGCTGAGGGAGGTGGAATGCCCTGAGTTCACAGGTTCAAGACCAGTCTGGGTAAGAGCGAGACCCTGTCTCTAAAAATACCCAGGCATTGTGGCAGGTGCCTGAGTCCCAGCTACTTGGGAGGCTGAGGCAAGGGAATCGCTGGAGCCCAAGAGTTGAAGGTTGCTGTGAGCTATGACATCATGGCATTCTACCAAGGGTGACAAAGTGAGACTCTGTCTCAAAAATAAATAAAATTACTAGCTGAACTGTGCAGAAGAAAGCTTTTGGGTTCCTTGACAAAGGTCAAAGTTGTACATGGGTTGTCTTTAGGATGAATAAAATATTAAAGATTGCAACAAAGGAAAGCATGACAGACAAGGAAATAAAAGGGGCTGACCTCATAAAGCCAAAATGTCCCAGGTGGACAAACAGCATTAGATTCTATCATACATGGTGCTATCACGCATAATTGTACATTTACGAGAATTAAGAGAAAAACATTTTGATATGTTAAAATAGAAGATAATCAAATAAAAAGGAAACTAGTATGCAATAGTCATTCCATACTTACATAAACCACTTATTATGTCAAATTTAAATGATCACATTACAGTAGCCTAATACACTGGGTAAAGTTTTTTATTTTTTTTCCATGAGAACAAATAATAAACTTTATTTCTAGACATAAATATCAAGAACTAGTTATCCAATGGAACACTTGAGAATTAATAGTCTATAGCAGTGATTTTCAATCAGCGTGCCATGAGAGATCTTAGGTGTGGAGCGAAAATTTTTAAAGATCGTTATTTTTAAAAGAAATTCAAAGCACAGTAAGTATACACTTTTCTTTACTCCTTTTTTGATCACCATAATTTAATAGGTTCAAAAGTGCCATGAGGAAAAACAAGGTTGAAAAACACTGGTCTAAAGAAACACAGAAGTTTATCTGATTATTCAAAGTTGATATATTAATTTCCCCATGTATAGGGAAAAAAATAAACCAATAACCTAGAGGAAGAACATATGTAATCTGGGTTGCTTTTGAAACACAGCCTGCTTCCCTAAGATAAGGAATTTAAGTTGAAAAGTTGTGGAGCTGGACGAAGATTTCTCTCAAGTAAGAGATGAAGTTAAGATCACTGCTATAAGAAAAGGTAAACTGATACCCAGAATTTTAAATACTCTACCCTGCCATTAAGGGAGAACAACAGAGGTTATGATTTACAAGTTAATTTTATATATCCTATTTTGGGACTGGTATCCTCTTAATCAATCCTTTCCAATCTCCTGAGTTTCTTCTTTAAATTTGAAACTGCCTACTACTTTAAATAATGAGACTTATAGACTGGTTTAACAGCTTGATTTCAGAAGTATACTTTAAAAAAAAATTTAATAATGAATATGTCAATACAATTCTGTTTCCAAAGATTAAAACCTATTTGTTTTTATTCTGTTCTGATAAACCCAATTTGTTTTTGTTTTGTACTGTAGAACCAAACAAAAACTATAAGAAAACATTTAAAAGTTCTTTTTTTCAGACTGAAGAAACTAATCCACTTTATTTTTCTTGAGACGGAGTCTCACTTTGTCACCTTTGGTAGAGTGTCATGGCATCATAGCTCACAGTAACCTCAAACACTTGTGCTCACATCGATTGTCTTGTCTCAGCCTCCCCAGTACTTGGGACTTCAGGTGCCCACCACACTGCCTGGCTTTTTTTTTTTTTGTAGAGACAAAGTCTCACTGTACTGCCTTTGGGTAGAGTGCCATGACATCACACGGCTCACAGCAACCTCTAACTCTTAGGCTTACGTAATTCTTTTGCCTCAGCCTCTCGAGTAGCTGGGACTACAGGCGCCCGCCATAACGCCCGGCTATTTTTTTGTTGCAGTTTGGCCAGGGCTGGGTTTGACCCCGCCATCCTCGGCATATGGGGCCAGCGCCTTACTCACTGAGCCACAGGCGCCACCCTGCCTGGCTATTTTAAGAGACAGGATCTCGCTCTGGCTCAGGCTGGTCTTGAACTCCCGAGCTCAAGCAATCCACTGGCCTCAGTCTCCCAGAGTGCTAGGACTACAGGTGTGAGTCACTATGCCCAGCCTCATTTAATTCATTTTTATGACATCTAATATGATGTTCTTTCTTGTAAGGATCAAATAAATAATACAGAGAATGCAAAAAAAAGTATACACATTTGAAAAAAGGAAAAAACTATGCAATTTGTAACACTCAAGGCACATTTGACTTCTGCAGTTACAAGAGGTGCTCAAATGTGAGTTGTATTCACCTTTTGTTATTGGTATACATTGAATATTACAATTTTAATACAATTTTTCTCCTTTCTTAAAATGTATATACATATTTCTGGTACCCTCTGTACACCTGTAAAATAGCACAAAGTCAAGCATGTAGCAACACAACACATTAAATCCTTTCTCTGGCTACTCAAAATGTAAAAGCAAGTAAGATAGGAGATCTTAACCAAATCTAAGTCTAAGAAACAAAATTCCTTTAAAAAATTTTTAAATGTCAAGACCTGCCACAATAAGATATTAGAAGAGAGTATCGTCATCAGGTGCTAGGAGTATTATTACCATTATAAGCAACTGATTGGAATTAATTTGAACAGGTGCTCTCATAAAATCTACATGATTCACAGTTCATCAAAACAACTTCCATCTCTAAACAAGGGTAATGTCTCATATAGTTGTCCTAATCTGGAAAGTAATTTGTTATACACAGGATGTACCATTTCAGTGACTGCACAGATTATAGCAAGAGTTCTGCCCTACCTGAATTAATGACAATTTATTTTTAAAATATTTATATCAGAGCTTTCAAAGATTGAAATATACAAATCTTCATCACTCAGGCCTCCTTGCCTGTATAGGAAACCATTAAGTGGTAAGAACATTTATCATGAATAGATACATCAGGCCTCCCAGGTGCCGGATAAGAATCACAAATGCTTGTTCACATGATGTCTTCTGTTAACCTGAAGCCTTCGGTTTATTGTGTTTAGCAAACCACTCATCACTTTTATCTGCTGCCATTGCCTAAAGAAACAGAAATGGAATAAACATTTATTCCAAGCCTGAAAAACAAAAGATATAGCCCACTCTGTTCATTATACTGTCCACAATTGAAAATTAACACTTCAAGAGTATGAAATGTTATTTTATAGACTATTATGTTCAATGTGACAGGAGATGCTAGTGAGTAGTGAGCAAACTGCTTATGGAGTCCACTTAGCAGAGTAAAGGACAAAGCCCGTAGCCAGGAAATGTGGCTCAATGACCAACTCCAGCAGGGACCAAGCATGCCAGGCTTTGGCAGTACAGAAAGTACCATCTCTCTCAGCATTTGGGTAGACTCTCAAGAATCTTAGTATTCATGAGACTCAAGACCTAATATGAAAATCTATTTGATGGGTGGCGCCTGTGGCTCAGTGAGTAGGATGCCAGCCCCATATACTGAGGGTGGTGGGTTTGAACCCAGCCCCGGCCAAACTGCAACAAAAAATAGCCAGGTGTTGTGGCGGGCGCTTATAGTCCCAGCTACTTGAAAGGCTGAGGCAAGAGAATCACCTAAGAATAGGAGTTGGAGGTTGCTGTGAGCTGTGATGCCACGGCACCCTACTGAGGGTGACAAAATGACTCCGTCTCTTAAAAAGAAGACGATGACGAAGAAGAAAAGCTATTTCGTGTTGTACCTATTGAGCCCAGAATGATTCTTCTTTTAAAAAAAAAAAATTTTTTTTTGAGACAAGAGTCTCAAGCTATCGCCCTGGGTAGAGTGCTATGGCATCATAGCTCACAGCAACCTCAAACTTGGGCTCAAGCAATCCTCTTGCCTCAGTTTTTTCTATTTTTTAGTAGAGATGACGCCTCACTTTTGCTCAGACAGGTCTCAAACTCGTGAGCTCAAGCAATCCACCTGCCTCAGCCTCCCAGAGTGCTAGGATTACAGGCGTGAGTCACTGTGCCCGGTCCATCATTCCCCTTTTCTAAGCCTCCCTCCAGCCTACTCCTTTGACGTTGACTCTGTTCAGTTATTTTTATTGTTTTAATTTTTACTTATTTATTCATTCATTCTTTTTTTTTTTTTGAGACAGAGTCTCACTCTATTGCCCAGGCTAGAGTGTCATGGCATCATAGCTCACAGCAATCTCACTTGAGTTCAAATGATCCTCCCACCTCAGCCTCCCAAACAGCTGGGACTATAGGTACCTGACACAAGGCCCAGCTAGTTTGCCCATTTTCAGTAAAGAGCAAAGCCCGTAGCCAGGAAATGTGGCTCACAGCAATCTCTTACTCAGGCTGGTTTCAAATTCCTAAACTCAAGCAATTCATCCAGCTCAGCCTCCCAGAGTTCTGGGATTACAGGCATGAGCCACCATGCCCAGCCCTGTTCAGTTAGTTTTAGAAGTCTTGTTAATAATATTATTTTGGTTCCACAGCATCTTTTGAACTGTTTAAAGATAAATATTCATTAATTCAAATAAAAAGCAAGCATGGAAATACCTTCTAAAAAATAACCATTTTCATTATGAGGTAGGTACCACGCTAGGTTCAGGTGTGGCAGCAGAGACAGAGTCGGAGGATTATACAGACTAGCTGAGGACTCAGATATGCAGCAATTATTTTCTATGGGGGAGAGAAATTGTGTGGGTATGTGTGTCTTAAGGCATTTGCTATAATACAGCCATAAACAAAGTGATACCCAACCAAAAGAAAAGACGCAACTAACTTACTGGAGAAATAGTGCAAAAACACTTATCTACCTCAGCAGGAGGTCACACATGATCCTTGCAATTACAAATGAAGAAATAGAAATACATTTTTTATTTAGAAATAGTAAAGCTGAAAGTGGCTGTCCCTAGTAGTGGGACTCATAGATGGGGCAAGACATTGTTGCCTTTCATTCCTGTAAGATCTTAGTACTATTTGCTTTATTTTTATTTACTTATTTTTTGGAGGCAGAGTCTCACTATGTCGCCCTCGGTAGAGTGCAATGACATCACAGCTCACAGCAACCTCAAACTCTTAAGCTTAAGCAATTCTCCTGCTTCAGCCTCCCAAGTAGCTGGGACTACAGGCGCCAGCCATATCACCCAGCTATTTTTCTGTTGTTGTTGTAACTGTCATTGTTGTTTAGCAGGTTTGAACCCGCCAACCCTGGTGTATGTGTCTGGAACCATAAGCACTGAGCTACGGGCACTGAGCCTGATTTATTTTGATAAAAAGTATTTAAAAATCAGGGCCAGGCACAGTGGCTCATGCCTGTAATCCTAACACTCCAGGAGGCTGAGGCTGGTAGATTGTCCTGAGCTCACAGGTTTGAGATCAGCCTGAGCAAGAGCGAGATCCCGTTTCTAAAAATACTAGGCATTGTGGTGGGTGCCTATAGTCTCAGCTGGGGAGAGGTTGAGACATGAAAATTGCTTGAGCTCAAGAGTTTGAGGTTGCTGTGAGCTATGACAGCACAGCACTCTGCTGAGGGCGACATAGTACGACTCTGTCACAAAAAAAAAAAAGGTAGAAGGAAAGAGCAACTAACTCTGTCTTTGGAGAACCCAAGACAGCTTCTGAGTTTCGAAGGATGACGAAAGGGAAGGGAAAAAATACCCTTTGGATAGCAGCAAGCACATGTATTTTGGCTAATATAACAGTTCAGTGGGCCCAACTAGGAGACAGAGAGGGAGGGAGAACAGAAGATCATACAACAGGGAAGAGAGAGACATGTTACATGCTCCGCCAAAGAGTTTGGAATATATCTTGGGGGCAATATAGAGCTATAACATTAAACAGTTTTTAAAATTACTGGATTTCTGTTCTGAAATAGATTGGAAGGTGGCAGGAGACTTTTGCAGTATTATGGGTGATAATGAGGGCCTTCTGAAGGGAGAAAGTAGATAGGCAAAAAAATTTCAGAAATAGAACTTATAGCTCTTGATTACCTACAGATAAAAGAATCCAGGGATGAGGAGAAACAATATTCAAAAGTGGCTCTGTCTATAAATCTAAAACTACGATTAAAAGTATATTAAATGTTTAAAGTAGGCTCGGCGGCTAGGGCACCAGCATTATACACCAGAGCTGGCGGGTTCAAACCCAGGCTGGGCCTGCCAAACAACAGTGACAACTACAATAAAAAAAAAAAAAATAGCCAGGTGTTGTGGTGCGCGCCTGTAGTCCCAGCTACTTGGGAGGCTGAGGCAAGAGAATTGTTTAAGCCCAAGAGTTTGAAGTTGCTGTGAGCTGTGACACCACATCACTCTACTGAGAGTGACATAGTGAGACTGTCATAAGTGAGACATAGTGAGACTCAAAAAAAAGAAAAAAAAAGTTTAAAATAAAAAGGCTCTGAAAAATCTAGCTTAAACAATTGGGATAACAGTTACATGGTGCCGTCCAGAGGATGGAATAGGATATGGAAGTAGAAAGCGAATTGGCTGTAAAGCCTAAAAGACCTCTGTTCAAGCCCTTGCCTGCCACTTACTGACAGTATGATATTCATGTGGAATGGGTTAATCTTTTTGAGCCTCAGTTTCCTCATTTGCAAAGGGGGATGCTAAGAATTAGAGAATGTATATAACATACTTAAGAACTTGTCAATATAAGCGATGACTTAATAACAAATAGTAACTTTTATTTAATATTATTAAAAGAATAGATTTGAGGTAAGATAAATTATAGACATGCTGAATCGAAAATGTCATAAGTTTCCCAGATAAAGAGATTCACTAAATTCTGGTCTGGACAGAAAAAGCACTATACATAAAAAGAAAAAGGTGGTAAGCTGGACTTCTTCAAAATAAAAAAATTCCTGATCTTCAAAGACTCTATCATAAAGACCTTGGTCATGAATAACCAAGGCTGGGCATGGTGGCTCATGCCTCTAATTCTAGCACTCTGGGAGGGTGAGGCAGGTGGATTGCCCTGAGCAAACAATTTTGAGACCAACCTGAGCTAAAGCGAGACCCCGTCTCAAAAAAATAGCCGGGCTTTGTGGTGGGCGCCTGTAGTCCCAGCTACTCAGGAGGCAGAGGCAAGAGGATTGCTTAAGCCCAATAGTTTGAGGTTGCTGTGATATGTGACACCATAGCACTCTACCAAGGGTGACAAAGTGAGACTCTGTCTCTAAAAATGAAAAAAGAAAGAAATAACCAAGCCACAGACTTGGAAAAGTACTTGTGTTTGGAAGTGATGATGTCAACATGGTATAAAAGAAAACTGCTTAATTTTTACTTCTTTTAAATTGTCTTAACATGTGTTGAATAGGCTGGGTGAGGTGGCTCATGCCTGTAATTCTAGCATTTGAGCTCAGGAGTTCGAGACCAGATTGAGTGAAAGCGAGACTTTCTCTCTAGTAAAAATAGAAAAAACTAGCCAGGCGTTGTAGCAGAGGCCTGTAACCCAGCTACTGAGGAGACTGAGGCAAGAGGATCACTTAAGCCCGAAAGTACACTACCCAGGGTCACAGGGTGAGACTCTGTCTCTAAAAAAAAAAAAACAAGGCTGGGCATAGTGGCTTATGCTTGTAATCCTAGTACTCTGGGAGGCTGAGGCAGGTGGATTGCTTGAGCTTACGTGTTCAAGACTAGCCTGAGCAAGAGCAAGACTCTGTTCTCTACTAAAAATAGAAAAACTGAGGCAAGAGTTGGAGGTTGCTGTAAGCTATGATGACTAATGATGCCATGGCACTCTACCCAGGGTGACAGCTTGAGACTGTCTGGGGGGAAAAAAAAAAAAGTGTCAGATAGAATACTAAAGTATTTAAGGGGAAAATGATTTGAGATGTGCCTTAGAGTTTTCCAGGAAAAGAAAGAAAGAAAATTGGGGTGGTGGAAAAGAATGATGAAAAATTATGGCATGGAGTTCATGGGTGAGAGTCACATAAATGACTTCTGCCCTTTTGGCTTGCTGAGCACCAATCATGGCGGTCAGCAAGAACAAGCGCCTTACGAAAGGCAGCAAAAAGGGAGCCAAGAAGAAAGTGGTTGATCCATTTTCTAAGAAAGACTGGTATGATGTGAAGGCACCTGCTATGATCAATATAAGAAATATTGGGAAACACTAGTCACCAGGACTCAAGGAACCAAAACTGCACCTGATGGCCTCAAAGGTCACGTGTTTGAAGTGAGTCTTGCTGATCTGCAGAATGATGAAGTTGCATTTAGAAAATTCAAGCTGATTACTGAAGATGTTCAAGGCAAAAACTGCCTGACTAACTTCCATGGCATGGATCTTACCCATGACAAAATGTGTTCTATGGTTAAAAAATGGAAGATTATGATCGAAGCTCATGTTGATGTTAAGACTACTGATGGTTATTTGCTTCATCTGTTCTGTGTTGGTTTTACTAAAAAACACAACAATCAGATACAGAAGACCTTTTATGCCTAGCACCAACAGGTTCGCCAAATCCGGAAGAAACTGATGGCAACCATGACCAGAGAGGTGCAGACCAATGACTTGAAAGAAGTTGTCAATAAATTGATTCCACATAACACTGGAAAAGACATAGAAAAGGCATGCCAAGCCATTTGTCCTCTCCATGACGCCTTTGTTAGAAAAGTAAAAATGCTGAAGAAACCCAAGTTTGAGTTGAGAAAACTCATGGAGCTTCATGGTGAAGGCAGTAGCTCTGGAAAAGCCACTGGGGACGAGACAGGTGCTAAAGTTGAACGAGCTGATGGATATGAACCACCAGTCAAAGAATCTGTCTAAAATTCAGTCTTTTAATAATGAAAAATAAAGAATCCTATTTGTGAAAAAAAAAGATTTGTTGTACTCTTTTGTGTATAATTGAAATTTTAACCATGAAATATTAAAAAATAAAAATTGAGAAAAAATGGACAAAAGACTTGAATGTATAATTCACAAAGAAGATAAACAAATGGCCAATAAGCATATGGAAAAGCATTCAACATCGTTAGTCATCAGGGAAATTGCAAACTAAAGTCATAATGAACTCAAGCCAGATATCTGCTGCATACAAGAATCACATCTTACATTAAAAGACAAATATAAGGAGGGAGGGGGGAGGGGGTGGAGGGAGGGGTACTGGTGGAATTACACCTGTGGGGCATCTAACAAGGGTATATGTGAAACTTAGTAAATGTGGAATGTAAATGTCTTGGCACGGTAACTGGGAAAATGCCAGGAAGGCTATGTTAACTATTGTGATGAAA
>CAUYPK010055109.1:0-28240 GCA_963574355.1 Loris lydekkerianus
TAGTGCAATCAAGGGGTACAATGTGCTGGTTTCATATACAATCTGAAATATTCTCATCAAACTGTTCAACGTAGCCTTCATGGCATTTTCTTAGTTATTAGAAATATGTAGAAATTAGAAAGTATGTAGACATTTGTATTCTGCCTTTAGTAAGTTTCGCCTGTACCATTCTAAGATGCACCGTAGGTGTGGCCCCATCCATTACCCTCCCTCCACCCTAACCTACCATTCCTTCCCCTTCCTTGGCCCTTTCCTCATAGTCTTATGTGATAGATGGGTTATAGCCTTCATGTGCAAGCTACAATTTAGCTTCATAGTAGGGCTGAGTACATTGGATACTTTTTCTTCCATTCCTGAGATACTTTGATAAGAAGAATATGTTCCAGCTCCATCCATGTAATTTTGATTATTTTTCTGCATATTTTGATGCTATGACATTTTAAAAACATTACTGGCTGGGGGGACTCTCTCTTTGAGCTAGCCAATTCTGGGAGACAGTAACAGGCTCAGCCTGGAGCATGTCTTTGATATGCAAATTAATCAATCCAAAGCCATGATTCCAAAACTTAACTATCTGGCTCATACACATTAGGCAGTAATACACCTCTGCCGTAAGGCTTATAAGAACCTTAAAAAACATCTTTCTAATAAATTATTGCTGACTTGGGTAGAGGTGGAGGTACTTTTCTTTCTTTTCTTTTTTTTTTTTTGTATGAATTTTTTTTAAAACGTAAATTTACCTAATAAATATACATTGTTTAGACATTCTTGATTCAATCGTTTTAATTCTGAAATTCTCTCTTTCAAACATCATAGAGTCTACTATAATTAAATTTGGCTGTATGTATTGATGATTGCAATTGTTTCACTGGTGCATATAATGTCATAATAACATTATTTTTTAAATATTTTAACACAGGACTAAGTAGATTCACATTTATTATCTTTTAATTCCCTTTCCTCCCAGCACAGCTGGAGACCATCATCTCTTTTACCGGCCAGCTGTCTGCATAGTCATCTCACATACTGAATTTTGGCCAGGAAGTAATAGGCAAGGAGGAAGAACAATAGAGATATCTCAAGGGCACTTCTGATTCATTTATCCTTCCATACACCAGGAGGAATTTTTTAAAAAGTCAAGTATTATTTTGAATTGCGAAACATTTCCATAAAAAACTTTATTCTTATTCAACATTTCTTTGACCTAACTTTGGTTGATAAAAGTATTAGAATGAATAGTGAAACAATATTCTCTTAATTATTAATGACAATGACAACCATTTGTTTCTTTTAGACAAACTAATGCATGAGGTTAACAATTTTTTTTATCTATTTCAAATCATATATTTCCTTCTGCATATGCAATCTAAATTTAAAATGTACATTAAATTTTCTTTTATGAATAAATAGAAATGCTTCTCAAAATTTGGTAGGACACTTCAAATTATTTATTTGTAGTTTGAATTATTTTATTATTTTCTTAAAGTCTGGATAAGCAGCAAAATTTTATTCACATATGACTTAAAAATATTCTGGCTTGGTCTTGTTTTTAATTAGTTATCTCATATTTAAAATTTTAGATTATACAGAAATAGATATAAAGCATGTTCTTTTCTTCTTTATAGATTTAGATAACTTCTTTGGTCTGGCAATTATTTTTGGTGCATAAGCCTTATATTAATTAAAGAATGATTATTAATAGTCTATGTTTATATCTATTTACTATTTTCATCTAAACTTGAGCTTACCAGAAACAATAGAGAATGGTGAGGCGTCAACCTTGATAGAATTATTTTATTTTATCCATCCATAATAATGTCCTTCTAGTTTCATGGAATTTTTCCCCATCTTTTTTGTGCTTATGTGATTTTTTTGGCTAATTAAATGTCACTTCTAGTCAGAAGCTTCTTTAAGTACCTTGGTAAGAATTTATCTTTCTTTTCTCTCTACCACAATGGTATTCAGATAGTGAAAGCTTCAAAAGCCAGGGTATCAGAGAGAGAATATTAATTTATAGTTCACCACAACCTCCCATTCCTAATCCTATGTAGACATACAATGTAAACAAACACAAAACCACCATAGTCTTAAGCTACTGTAATTTTTGGAAAGTTGACCTTTGTAGTGTACTATAATTACAGTATCTAACAAATGAAAATATTGGTAAAATTAATACTAAATATATTTTGATCAAAACAATTTGCTAAACTCTTTCCTATGCCATTAAATGTAATGAATAATCTTGTACGTAATAAAGCATATATTTGCTCAGAAATGTTTATTAAACACTTTTAAAGTATCTTTTGTAGGTCCCTGGAAAATAGGAAAAAAGCTAAAAATCTCTCACTTCATGAAGTATATTATAATAGTAAAGGGATATACACAACAGTAAACCTAATACATACTTTAAAAGTTATGCAGTATATTAGAAGTAACAGAAAGAATATAGAGTTTTGTGGGAGGTGGTATGATTAGGCTGAAGTTAAATATCAGAAGAAATTAGCAGAAGATAAGGTCAAAAATATTAATTGTAGTAGTTAAAGATAATCATGTGTATGATAGAAGAGCTCAGATAATTGTAAGGAGTTTGGCTTTTATTACAAGTCGAGTAGAGTTTCATAGCAGGTTTATAGAAGAATCTTTTAGTAATATAACTTCTAAAAAGAATAATCTATTACGCATTGAAATTAAATTTCAGTAGGAGGGATGGGTGGAAGCGGGAAGAATGGGTGGGAAGTTATTCCACATCACAGGAAAAGATCAAAATGGCTAAGTCCAGACAGCTAGCAGAATGGGTTAAATCTACTAGAATTCTGGACATATTGTGAAGAAAGAGTCAAAGCATAATTTGTTAGGAAATTGTATGATAAGAGGCAAAGAGATATGTAAGGAATAACTGGCAAGTTTTTGCTGAGCATCTAGAAAGATCAAGTTATCATCTTTCAAGAAGACAATTTAATAATCTCTACATCTACCCAATCTCTTTTACTAACCAGTCAAAAATATCATTTGTTTAAAAATCATTTACCATGTTCATGATCCCAGTAAGTTTGCCCTTCTCTATTTCCATCTCACTTAAAGCCACTGTGATTACCTCAGTGGCTTTATTCAGATCTCTACATTTCTTTATTAACATCTCATTCCATGGAATTTCCACATTCAAGGAGTCACCGCAACCTGATATCTCTACTCTATAAAATCTTCTAAAACTTTTCCCATTCTCTCAACAATAGCTGTCATCTTTTTAAAACAACTATTTATCAGCCTAGATTAAAATAACCATCTTTCAGTCCATTTTAACATTTCTGTTTTGTATAATCCTATGTAACAAAAGAATCCAACAACACATCACACCCCCGTTAACTATTGCATATGAATTGAACATCTAAATGTAAATGTCACAAATATTTACTTATTTAAAATAAAATTTAAAAGTATTTTGGTAACAGCTCCATGCCCATAGCTCAGTGAGTAGGGCACCAGCTACATATCAAGGCTGGCGGTTCGAGCCTGGCCCAGGCCTGCTTAACAACAGTGACAATTCCAACCAAAACATAGCCAGTTGTGGCAGGCACCTGTAGTCCCAGCTACTTGGGAGGCTTATGCAAGAGAATCACTTAAGTCCAAGACTTTGAGGTTGCTGTAAGGTTGCATGGCTCTCAACCCAGGGCGACAGCTCAAGACTCAGTCTCAAAAAAAAAAAGAAAAGAAAAGAAAAATTGGTGACATATGGCAAGGTAAAATTTCAAATATTAAGAAAAATATATGTAAATTTAATTGAATTTAAAATGTGCATTCTTCAAAAGAACATGTAAGCATATAAAGGAAAGCTAAAAATCTACAGACATGTATCTCTAAAATAGTTTCTGTAACGTGCAAAATATATACAGAGATTAATTAATAAAAGGAGTACATTTTAATAAAAAAGTGTCCAAGATAATTGAAGAAAAAATTAATGGAAATAATGCAAGTGGCCAAAATACATAAGAAAGGATATCTAGTATCATTTTTCAATAGGGAAATATAAATTTAAGAAAAAATATAACATTACATATTCACTACATTGTCAAAGTCTTATGATACCAAAGTTTGGTAAGAACATAAGGTAATTGGGGATTTCATCCACTGTTGATGGAAAGTTAAGCTGGTTAAAATGGTCAGCCTTAGCTAATAAATTTGATATAGATATAATTCTACTACTTGTTTTAAGCCTAAAGTAAATCTGTCTCAGCAAACATATTTTTGGCATTTAAGAGCAGATGATCCTTTCTTGTAGATGGGGTACAGCCTATGCAGAGTAGGATGCTGAACAACATCAGTGGCAGTCAGTCTCCATCAGTTAGTAATAGTAACCCCTACTACAAGTTGTAACAACCTTAAACTATTTTAAGGTATGGCCCAATGTCCTGTGGCAGAGAGAGCACAATCATCCCCAGTTGAGAGCCATTGCCCTAGAAAACCTCTCTGTGTGTGCTTCTGGACACATGAAAAATAAGATCATAGCAGCCTTGTTTATAATAGCAAACTCTAGAAAGTATCTAAATGTCCATCTAAAGGGTGCATGTGGGAATACTTAAGGAAAGAATCATATCTTGATGTGGTGAATTAATGGTAATAACAATCTTACAAGTTTGAAACAAATATTTAATTATTAGTTGCAAGTAGATTAGAAATTAAATTAGGAATAGGACTGTAGAGAATGGACAAAAGAAAAACAGAAACAGGAGAAAAGTTGATTCTGGAAGAAACCTTAGTTTTCAGTGCAAAGCACTGTAGTGACCTGCCCATTTTAAAATTCTGAAGGCTGTCTTGCTGGAAACTTCTGCCTTCCCCTGCAGTGCTGTGCTGCTAGCTGCTACCACTGGCCCAGCTGCAAACCTCTACAGAGGTTTTCTGGGAGGGTAGGACTATTGCTCTGGGAGAGCGCTTTTGGGGAGTTAAGAATGTAAAATATTTGAATTTTGTTGAACACAGCAAGAATTTCTCCAGACCAGATAAGGAGATGAAATATCTCTTCTCTTCTGTGACCTTAGTTTGGCCAGAGGAGTCTGTCTGGACACAAGGCTTTCAGGGTATTGAAAAATCACATCTGTGATTTGTGAATGTGGTCCAACTGGGGTCCTACCCTGATGTCCTACTCCTAGGCTATTTAACTATCCAGACTCTCGTTTGTATTAAGATAACAAATATCTTAAAACAATAAAAGTAACAAATAAATCCATACAATTAACGTAGTTAGTTAAATAATTAGTTTAGTTAAAGAAATGCAAGTGCAGCAAGAAGCATGACGGAATTGTTTGCCTTGCCTTCATGAGATTTGTGATTGAAACACAGATGTATGAAATAAATACAGAGCTAGCCTGGTGTTCAAGGTGGCGTACTGGAAGCCTCATGAAGATAGGTATGCCGTCTCCTGAATTCCTTTCTGCTCTTAAAAACAATTTCTCTATTGCCTGTCTATTGTTTCCTAATTTTTCCTATAATTTCTGATGGTCTCCCACATCACTAAGCCCCACTGGAAGAAAACCCATAGCATATCGGGGCTGGTTCCCAACAGCCATCAAATGCAGATTTGATAAGCCATGGTAAATTGGTGAAAATAAAAATGGTAAAGTCAAGTGAATTATTAATAAACGAATTTGAATGAGTTTCAAAACATCGTGAAAGAACTGAAGCAGTAAAAATCACAGAGATAGCAAAAAAGTTCCTGGCATTTTGAGAGTGCATTATGTTAAAAAACAAGTAACATGGATCACCTGAGCTCAGGAGTTTAAGACCAGCCTGAGCAAAGTGAGACCTTGTTTCTACTAAAGATAGAAAAACTAGCCAGATGTTATGGCAGGCACCGCTGGTCCCAGCTACTCAGGACGCTGAAACGAGAGGATTGCTTGAGCCCCAGAGTTTGAGTTTGCTGTGAGCTATGATGCCATGGCACTCTGTCTCAAAAAAAAAAAAAAAGGAAAAAATAAGTACAAATAAAAATATATTTAAGAGACATCTATGTATGTGTATATTGTAACACATTAAAGAAACACTTATGGGTATATGATAACACATTAAAGAAAGATATTTTTTAAATAATGAAAAATTCAAGGTAGGTGACCTTTCAGGGGATAGAATGTAATATAAAAAAAAGGCATATGTGGGGTGGTGCCTGTGGCTCAGTGAGTAGGGCGCCGGCCCCATATAACGAGGGTGGCAGGTTCAGACCCAGCCCAGACCAAACTGCAACAACAAAAAATAGCCAGGTGTTGTGGCGGGAGCCTATAGTCCCAGCTGCTTGGGAGGTTGAGGCAAAAGAATCGCCTAAGCCCAAGAGCTGGAGGTTGCTGTGAGTCCTGTGATGTCATGGCCCTCTACCCAGGGTGGTAAAGTGAGACTCTGTCTTTACAAAAAAAAAAAAAAAAAAAGGTATGTATGGGCATCGAAGAACTGGTACCCTACTAATTCCTGGATATGGAGAAGTTAACTTCTTTTTCTTCATAGAAATTTCCGCATATTTCTTGCAATATGATATATGAAAAAATTTCCTTCTTATCAACCTTAAAAACCAACAAAAGACTTATATAAAAAAGCACAATCTACCTTAAGCTAAGTTTTTTAAAGAAAAATTTAAATTCATGACAAATAAGCCCACACTGAGGAAAAACACAAATGAATCTGCATGCTGTTAAGCATCAACAACAAATATGTATTGAAAAATAATAAAAAATGTAGAATAATTACATGAATTATTCATTAATTAAACCTTACTAAACGATATACAACATTAAAGGAAACTAAATTTCAGGCAAACAAATGCACTGATAAGAGAGTAAAATTACTGTATTATAATAAAAATAAAAGTTACCAAGGATAAATTATCTGAACTTCATATACTGTAGATATAATTTCAGATTGTATGTGTAATTAGGTAAGATCATAATTTCCCATGGTATTATCATAAATATAATTTAGCTTTTAGCACATCTAACACAAAAACTGATAGCTCTAAGAAAAACTAGATATAACACAAATATATAAATTAAACAGTCAAAAACTCAAATCTATTTATGCATCTCATACCATACGGTATATATGATGAGAATGTGCATGTCTTCTTGATTCTTTAGTGAAGTATTTATTATTCTTTAATATTAAATTAAATAAACATTATATCTTCCACAAACATTTAACATTACGTATAAAAGGTAGTCTTCATTCTTTCTCCTGAAAGGGATAGTTTCCCTGCTCTTTGCTTCTTTGTATTTTCTTATTCTTCCACCAGAATACATTCATATCGCACCGGGATTATATGTTAGACGTGTACAAGCTACTACAGATACTGACGTGAATAAGAAATTATGGACTCCCCAAATTAGTATCTCATAGTACACTGAATTTTCTCATAAAATATTATTGTACTCTATGATAAAATCTCTAAGAAAAATACGTAAACAGTGAGATAGCAAGAAGAAAAACATTGCTAATTGACAATATGGTAGTGAGACAGAACTTTCGTCTCCTCCAATTAGAAAGCTCAAGATTGGCTAAGATAAAGATCTTAAGGATTTTGGTATAGTCTGTATTTTTATTCCTACAACAGGTCTAAAACAATTACATTAAATTTATTTAACTAATTGATAACAGTTCAATGTCTTCACTTATATCATTATCAAAAAGTATTCCAAGTGTCAACATAATTGCACCAGTCTTTTTAATTGTACTTCATAGCATCTAATTTAAATCCACAATGCTTTGACTTCACATTCTTCTTTCCCATTACTCAGAATGCGTAGACATTTCATAGGTATTAACTAACTGTTCAAAGTAATGGATGTCTGCTGTTCATCAGGTTTCCTGTTACATGAACTAACCTTGAAACCATTATGGATTAAAGAAGTCTTGAATAGAGTTTGTTTCAGGATCAATTACACCTAGTATCCCTACACTGCTTAATAGCTTGTCTGTCATACTATGAAATTACTAAAAAGGAGTACTTATATCTTTTTAGAAGAGGAAGGAATGTACATTTAAGCAAGATTAGTGTGGTAGATCTGAAGTCAAATGTTTTTGAATTTGTCTGAAACTTTTATTACAAGGATGTGTACTATATGGAGCAGCCCATGGCTCCCCTCTTGGATATCATTACTCTGCTGGGATTCTTTCATCTCTCACATTCCAGAGAGTAAGAGAAAATGACTTCATAGTGGTATATGTTGATTTCGCTTCATAGGTCTGAAGACACAGATCTAGAAAGTGTTTAAAATCTTAACACTTACCTTACCTTCCAACAACAATTATGAATTCTGAAAAGGAAAATAGAATGATTCTTCTCCTTCATTGTTTCAGCAGATAGTAGCTGGGTTAATTTCCTAGGACTGCTTTAAACAAATTACCACAAAAGGGGTTGCTTAAAATGACAGAAATATATTCTCAGTTCTGAGGGTTAGAATTCAGAAATCCACATCTGGGTAGTACTGTACACATTCCAAGAGCTTCTGATGGCCTCAGGCTTTCCTTTACTTGTGGCATTATCACTTCAATTTCAGCCTTCATTTTCATATGGTCTTTCCCTCTGTATCTTACCCTCTTCTTAGGAAGACAATGTGTTGTTGCACTTAGAGTCACCTCTAATTAAAGATTAATTCAAATTCCTTAATTATATTTGTGAAAACTTTTTCCAAATAAAGTCACATTCACAAGGTCTCTGTAGACATCTCTTTTGAAAGGCCATTGTTTAATCCGTTACAATAACTAAGCATACATATAAAATAATTCTAGGGCAAACAGAACATTTTATGCTTTGCATGTATCTTTGTTTTTATTACTTTATATTGTGACTTTCACTCTAAGTCTTGCTCAATTTGAAAACAAAATAATAATGCAACTATTGCAAGCATCATGGTTGCTGCTTGATAATCCTTGGACTTGATCTTAGTCAATGTATTGATTCTTCCAGTAAAGCCACTGAAAGATATTCTACTGTGGCTACTGTAAGCCATTCCAGCAACCCATAATGAAGATTTGCTTTCTGAAACATTCATTGAAAGTCCTCTGGGTATTTTAAACATGCATAGCTTAATTCAGGGAACTTATCACACAGGTTATGGAAGAGATGAAAAATCAAACCCTGTGGGTGGGAGCAACTCAGACATCAGCAAGCACAAGATGCTACTTCACATACTTAGAAGAAGATAACAGAGATAAGATGATCTCATGGAATATAAAGTCCACACTATATTTTGTACTTTGTAGAATACATATGCATTGGGATCATGGAAGAAGGAATTATCTTATAGAAAGCTGGCACCACGGAAGAGAAGCTGGCACTACTGACATGGGCCAGAGATATGAGAGAACAGAAAGGGATCTTATCTCTGACCATATATATAGATATATATATATAGATATAGATATGGTCTCCCTGTCTCTTATTCTCTAAACTATCAGCATCAATTCCTACTGACTAAATCTACCTGGAAGATTTAATTAGAGAATCCTGACAAAACTATTTACAGGAAAAAGGCAAGTAATTGATATACATCTAGACAATAATATATCAAACATTATAAGAAGTCATACTAGTTTATATACATGCATATACAATTTGATTGCTTTAAAAGTTATTTGCCAATCTAGTCTATAAACATAAGTTTTTCTTGAGTTATAGCTTTAGAAATGTAGAAAAATAATGTAATTGAGGAGTTAAATGTAAATGAAGTAAATAAGAAATAGTCTAAGAAAACAGTATTTATAATCTAATCGATATTTAAATACATATTATAATTAGAAAAAGAATCCATACTTTAAATAATTTTCATGTTTATATTGGACTAAAATGTTTATAAACTATTGTGAAATGGATGTACAATGTTTATAAAACTCAGGTAGTTATAGAAATTTCAGGTTTGTTTTTAAAAAATATTGAAAGCTTCAGTAGTTAATACACATGACTGAATTTTCAGTTAAGACTATCTCACACAAAGTGCTATCCCATGCACCAGACCATACAGTCTTCCACAGAGAGAAATATGGCTTAGATATGGAGAAATGTGCAAATAAATAAGCATATTTCCCTTCTTAGAATAAACAGTTCTGTATCATTTTAAAGAAGTTATTAAAGTTGCTAAAAATTTTTGAAAACATTAATAATGCCTGGTTTTAAAATAAAAACTTTGAAAATTTATATGAAAAGAGGTTGCAACCGCTTGAGTGCGAGCAGTGTGGAAAACATGCAAGCACATCAGCTGAATCCGTAGAAAGTAGAGTCTAATTATAATAAAAACTAACATTTATTTTAACATAGTTTGATTGTCTTCTCTTCTCAATCCCTTATTAGGGACTTCCAACTATGCTGTAAGTTTCTAGCTCTGTAAATTTGCATACATAATTTATATTTAATTAATATAAATAATGTAATAATTTTTATATACTCAGGCTAGGATATACAAGTCCAATTATATTCTATAATATAGGATCATTTCTGGTGTTAGAGAATGATTTTATCAGGTATTATAACAGGAGGCAAGAATGAAATATTTAGAAATTACAGCTAGCAAGCAGCATCTAAACAGAATGATTCCTTAACAATGAAATTCTGGAGAGTATACGTATTACAACATGGCTAAAATAATAAAGTGTGTGATGTAATGCGCTTAAGAAATTGATGCAGTAATGTAACCACAACAAAATTGAAAACAATAATGTTTTTTGCACTTTTCAGTAAATCTTCTCTCCCCAATCCCAGACTTCCTCTACTTGTGTGTTTTCTATAAAGTCATATAAACAGGATCACTCATTACATAGCCTTTTGTATCTGGCTTCATTCACATAGAATAATTCTTCAGAAAATTCCTTTGTGTTGTTTCAAATACTCTTTTGTTTCCTTTGTAATTTTGAATGGTAGCCCATTTATGACTATTCTACTCTATTTTCTAATGGATGGACAGTATTTTGAAAAAAGCTGCTAAGAGAATTTGCATAGAAAGCAATGTTTGAGCATATGTTTTCATTTCTAATATAAAAATACCTAGAGGTGAAATTGTTGAATGGCATGGCAAGTATGTTTTAAAATTAAAAAATGGCAAACTAATTTCCAAAGATACTAAACCATTTTTCATGATCACCAGAATATGTAAGATCTCCAGTTCAACAACCGCCAGTAGCATTTGCTACTATTGATCCTTTGTATTTTAGTAATTCTAACGGGTAGGTTGTAATCGTTCATTATTGTTTTAATTTTCATTTGTATGATGACTAAATGTAAACTGCTTTATTATAATATTGAAAGTTTTGTTAGTCAAATAATAAAAATTTGACATTTTGTTGCAGAAAGACTTATTTGGCCATCAGTGCAGCTTTGACTATAATTCTTATAATGCAGGGTGGTGCCTTGCCTGTGGCTCAAGGAGTAGGGCGCTGGCCCCTTATACCAGAGGTGGCAGGTTTGAACCCAGTCTTGCCCCCCCCAAAAAAATAAAGAATTCTTATAATGCAAAATTATATTTTAATTTATATTTACTTTATAATGACCCATTTAATAATATGAGTAATTTATTTGTATGCAATAGAATATAATTCAGGAAAATGTAATATATTTTCTAAAAACACTTAATACTTGTATTTTGGGAAAATAGAAAAATTCTTCATCTTCATCTTCAAAAAATATAGTCATCCTTAGCAATTGTTTCTCTTAGGTTCAATATATTGTTTTAATTTCCAAACTCCAAACTGTGGACTTCATGACTGCTTGTTTGTCTGGTTATTTATTTATTTATTTATTTATTTTTACCAATGTTGCTATTTTTATTGGTTTAGCTCTTTTCATTTTAAATTTGCTTTTAAGGCATTCATGTGATGCATTTTCAAGGTTTATTTAGTGAGAACTAAGTGTATGTAAGTACAGAATACAGTTGTACAAAATGTACAATTATATAATTTTTCCTTTTTCTAATTCTTATTATACTTGGATGAAAGAAAATTTACCAAAATAGTTCTGGTACATAATGTCAGAGGTTTTCTTTCCTGGTGAATTTTTGAGGTGAGAAACAACACGATGTTCAGCGGTATTGTTAAGTATTGAAGTAAATTTATAGCATTGTGCAATCATCACCAGAGTCTAGATTTAAACCTTTTCTGTCGCCAAAAATCTTTCCATAGTACTTGTCTGGAATCTATCTCCACTCACACTTCAGTCCTAGGACAACCATTGATCTATTTTCTGTCCATATAAATTTGGATTTTCTAGTTATTGCATATAATTTAATAATGCAATATATAATTTTTGCATTTGACTTTTTTCACTTAGCATCATTGTCATTCCTTTTCTTTTTTGTTGTTGTTATTTTGAGACTGAGCCTCAAGCTGTTGCCTTGGGTAGAGTACCGTCGCATCACAGCTCACAACAACCTCCAACTCCTGGGCTTAAGAGATTCTCTTGCCTCAGCCTCCTAAGTAGCTGGGACTACATTCACCCACCACAACACCTGGCTATTTTTTGGTTGTTGTTGCCATTGTTGTTTGGCAGGCTTGGGCTGGATTCAAACCCAGCAGCTCTGATGTACGTGTCTGGCGCCTTAGCAGCTTGAGCCACAAGCACCAAGCCCATTGTCATCCTTTTTAAGATTAACATTTCGTTACCTAAAGACATTGTTTATCCAGTTTTCAGTAAACAAAGAATACTACAGATTTTGTCCAAAATTCCATGCCTAAGTAGAATTGATTAAGCAATAAATTATGATCAAAAATTCAAAAATCCATTATATTTATCATGTAGTATTATACAATCATTATATTTATGTAATCTAGTATTATTATTCTAATTTAATTTATCATTATTATTATTACTATTATTGTCAGAGACAGAGTCTCACTCTGTTGCCCCAGGCTAGAGTGTGGACATCATAGCTTACAGCAATCTAAAACTCTTGGGCTCAAGTGATTCTCTTGCTTCAGCTTCCTGAGTAGCTGAGACTATAGGTATGCACCAAGGCCTGGCTACACCTTTTTTTTTTTTTTTTTTTTTTTTTTTTTTGCTAATTTTAGCAAAGATGAAGTCTCGGTCTTGCTCAAGGTAGTCTCCAACTCCTGAGCTCAAACAATCCACCTGCTTTTGCCTCCCAGAGTGCCAGGATCATGCTTGGCCTACTTTAATTTAATTTAAATACTGTGAATATTTTAACTGAAAAAGATGCATTCTTTTATTAAAGTTTTCTGTTTACTTACCTCCTTATATAATAACCATCAACATTTTTACTAACTCTTAATTGTATTAATTGTCTCTTCTCTTCCTTCCTTCCTCCCTTCCATCCTTTGCTTGCCCTGTCCCTCTCCCTTTCTTCTTCATCAATTAGGGATAAAAGGCAAGGATTAAAGACATTTGTTGGCAATTGAGAAGATCAGAAAATATGTTTCATCATCATGTTAGCATTCTGTCACTGTTGTAATAAAGCTGCAGAATATTCTTTAAAGAATATTACTTTTAGTCATAAGCTTATTTCTAAAGTAATGTAATGGACATGGCCATAAAAACTTCAAGACTAGCCTTTGGGCAATGTTAGTAGATTGTTTACCCAGTTATCACACAAGTAAATTATTTCATATCATCCTCCAAAACTTCACAAGAAATACTCTTTTATGAAAGCCAGTACCTTTGTATGTTGTAAAGGGATTCAAAATATTAACATTTTAAATTTAACTTTAACGTTTAATCCAAAGGCTTTATCACTTTTATAGGAATTTCAAGCCTCAGTAAATTAATGATAAAGGAAAACAAGTAACGTATTTTGTCACCCCCTGATGCCTGATGTAATGCTAACATATTTCGTGATTCAATACCTATAGAGAGATCTGGGAATCTTATCCCTAAGTCTTATTATAAAGATTATTCTTTACCACTCAGAAAAATTTGAGTCTTGCTTTTTTATTTCTGGTGAGTACTCAAATCTATAAACATATCATAAGTCAAGGGCTCCAATAGTGAAAAAAGGCTATAATTTGACCTTATTTGTTTGAGTAACCATTTATGGTATTCTAGTTTTATATGCGCTATAAAAATCAGTAGTAGCCCTTTTCTACAATATCACAAAGTATTTTCCTGATTGATACCTTGTACAAATGTTTTAAAATTATTTTACCATTGGAAGAAAAAATGATGTTAAAATTGCAATTTGTTCTCAAATTCGTAAGTTTAAAAATCTCCCCTAAAATATAGGATATAGGGTAGAACTATTAAATTGAAATATGTCAGGATGGCATCTGTGGCTCAGTGAATAGGGCACCAGCCCCATATACTGAGGGTTGCGGGTTTAAACCCGGCCCTGGCCAAACTGCAACAACCACAACAACAACAACAAAAATAGCCAGGCATTGTGGCGGGTGCCTGTAGGAAAAAAAGAAAAGAAAGAAAAGAAAAAAAAAATTGAAATATATCCCTCATGTACACGAATTTGACTTCTATACTTTTAATTATGATTTTAATTATATCAAAATAAAGTATCATCAAATTTAGTCTAAAATATATGTCTCCAAAATCTCTTTTAAAAGAATTTCCTCAGACTCATTATTTTAATGAAATTTGAATGATAGGATATTAATAAGAACAACATAAAAATTAATGAATACTAACATCATTCATGAAATTCTTTTATAATTTTATTTTATTATCTTTATTTTGAAATATTGGGTGATTACAAAAATCCTAGGTTCCATAGATTATTTTTATAATACTTGAGTCCTGGCAATAGGTACGCCAGTCATCTATGCGGTATTCATAGCACATAGATTTGTGCTATAGGAGGTTTGTTCCCCTCCCTTGAAATATTGATTGGTTTGTTCCCCTCCCTTCATATTCCCTTCCTTCTAGTTGCTTTCCACGGAGTTTTTCTTCTCACTGTGCACTTGTGTGCTCATCAGTTAGCATGTAATTTTAATAAAGATAAGCTCTGTGCATTACATAACACTTTAAGGATTAATATCTACTTCTAATACAACATCAATGAAAATTAATTAAATGAAGTTCACACTTTGATAGTGAGAATGTATTATCAATTAATATAAATATTGTATCAGTTAAGAAAATAAACAATGAATTAGTGATTTTTCAAGATATCAGCTGATGGCCAAAGAACATTATTTTCAAATAAAGAAATTTACAAGAAATTTACCTGCTTGGCTGGGTGCCCATAGCTCAGTGGTTAGGGTATGGGCCACATGCTCTGGGGCCACATGCTCTGTGGGTTTGAATATAGCCCAGGCCTCCTAAACAAACAAACAACAACAACAACAACAACAACAAATAGCTGGGCATTGTGATGGGCGCCCATAGGCCCAGCTACAAGGGAGGCTAAGGCAAAGGAGTTGCTTGAGCTCAGGAGTTTGGGGTTGTTGTGAGCTATGACGCCATAGCTCTCTACTGGGGGTGACAAAGTGAGACTCTGTCTCAATTAAAAAAAAAAAAAAAAAAAGAAAGAAAGAAAGAAATTTACCTGATCCATAGCTAACATAGTTTGCTAGATTCTGGTTCAAATATAATTTACATGGCAGAGTAACAATATTGGAAATCATGTAGATTTTATAATAAGACACATGCTATGACAAGTAATGTGAAATATAATAAAATTACTAGATGCCTGTCCCCCAGAAAGAGAATAAAATCACATATACATTTGTCCGTGGCAATTACATTTTTTGTTCAAAATATTTAGCTTTATCTGTCTACTGATTTTGAATTTTTCTCCAAAATACTGAAAATATAATAAAATACACAGAAATACTTTATCAAGAGAGATATCATTAAGCAGATAGTAAAGCTAAAGGCTCCCCAGTAATCATGCTGAGCACATCCACCCCCCAAACACTATTGCATAGACTGACTTCCTTACAATTGTCAATGTCTCATTCTGCAAGCACTTTCAGAGCTCTAATTGCTTCAATCACAAGCCATGATTAACCCTCTCAGAGCCTCAAAGTATATTTTGCAATGACCTTGCCCAACAATTAAAATTTAGACCAGGAACAAGAGCATAATGTGCTCATTATAATTTAGTCAATGATTTAAAATGTACTAGAATCTGTAAAAAATATGCCACCAAACAGGGACAGAAGTACTTTGCTAATTAGAAAATATGATGATGATGATGATGATGATGATGATGATGATTATGGTGCTCACAATAAACAAATTCTTAGAATGGAATCTAGAGGAGGGAAGAAATTAAGAGAGGAATTTTTATATTTCATCTTATTTCAGCTGCATTTTTTGACATTTTTCATTAGAAGTAAAATGTGTTTTCTTCTCTTCTAAAATAGTTCTTTTTCTAAATCACATGTTATATGTAAACTTTTACCCAAGTTTTTATCATTATATGGAGGTTCTGGATGATGGGTTACGTTATTGCCACCAGAGGATGACAGGGCTCAGGAAACTTTGTTATTTGCACAGACTTTGATAATGAAGAGAGGAAAAACAGTTATGAATTAAGATTGCCAGTAGAGAAATGTAGTATTGTTATTTGTTACAATTATTTAAAAATAAATAAAAAAATTTCATTTATCTCAAAGTAACAGAGGTTCTCTAATAAATGTAATAAGGCCATATTTTTTAATCTCATACATGAATTACATCAAATCTTAAGGAGATAGTCTAGGGCTGCAACAAAGTGATTCTATAAAACAATTATAAACTCAGAATCTTTATAATTAGTCTATCATAGATATGTATTGTCTATACTCAAGATCACCTCAAGCTTAAAAGATGGTTGTTGAAGCTCTAGCAGTTACTTTCTAGGCAGAAAGAAGAACAAATGAAAACATAGGGAAAAAAAGAGTTTATCAATGCATCAAAAAGAGTTTATCAATTGAATCAATTATTGGGCTCTTTAAAGAGCCTTCATTAGAACTGCACACAAATTGCTCTTCCCTTTCATTGGTATCCTCTATTATGTGGATAGAAAGATATATGAAATATAGATAATTTCATATTTTTTGCCAGTAAATAGTATTATTTTCAGCTATTCTGTCTTGTTATTGTAAAAAAACAAAAGGAACAAGCAAACAAAAAAGGAGAATGAATTAAGTAGACAAACAAAAATCTCTGCCACCATCTCTATGACCATAAAAATGGTTAATCAGAATCTCAAGCAGAAGAAATAAAATCATTACCAGAAAGAAAAAAAGCTTTTAATAAACAAAATATTATAAAATATATCATGGACAATATGGGAAACATAAAACAAGAGAAACAAGTTGAAAACAAGAAACTGGAGGAAATTTATTAAAAAGAGATGGTTCTCATAAGCATTCATTACTGGCCTCTCTCCAAAGCTTCTGTCTTATCTGATTGGTGAATTCTGAGTAACTCCCCTTTCTTAGGAATGAGATAATCATACAGGAAAAATATCTCTTTTGCACAATCCAGCATAAATTGCACTGAAACAGAAAACCCCAGACTAATGGTTGAGCTAGCTGAAAGTGTTTAATTTTAAGGTTCTGTGATATCCTACTTATTAATATTTGTAGACATAAATCAACCTTTACTTAAGACTTTCAGCAATGCCAAAGTGAAGAATTTTTGGTCTTGGTGTTTGGGGTAAAAGCATTGCATTTTGAGCTGGCAATTTGTGGACATTTATATTAGACCAAATAAGTTTTCAGTTCTATAGATATTTTATTATTTATTTATTTACTCATTCATTTACTTATTTATTATAATGGACAAGTAAAAGTTGTCCATTTATTAGAGAAAAATGTTTGATGCACATATACACTGTATAATGGTTAAAGAAGCCATGTAATATATGTATTATATAGCATATTTATTTTGTGTATATGGTAATAACACAGAATTGACTCTTTTATACATTTTCAAAAATATTGTACATTACTTTTTACTATACTCACTATGATGTAGAATAGATCTCTTTAATTTATCCCTTTGATCTAACTGAAATTTTGTGTCTTTGGACTAACAACCCACCATAGCCCCCTCCAAAGTAACCATCCTCTTACTTTGTTTTGATATGAGTTAAACTGTTTGCACTCCATATGCAAATGAGATCATTTAGTATTTCTTTTTCTGTAGTTGGCTTATTTCTCCTAAAATAATGTCATCTAGAGTTATCCATGTTGTCACAAAGGATGAGATTTTTCATTCTTCTTTTTTAAGTCTGAATAGTGTTCCACTCCATTGTGTGTACATGTAACATTCTCTAATTGGTGGACACGTCATCTGTTGATGAACACTACAGTTGATTCTATAATTTGGCTATTATTAATAAAGCTACAATAAAAAATGGGATTGCAGATGTCACAGACATATTGCTATCAGTTGTACTTTAACAGTTGTAACTGAGAGAAGACATTTTAAGACTATTGATGCTTTTTAAACTTGATAGAGAAGTGTATTGTTCTCCAGATAGGTAGCTGTTCCTATAAAAAATAGAGTTGCATATCAAGGGATTTATGCAAAGCCACAGGGCCTTGCCATAACAAGCAACATCTCTGCAATCTTAGCAAAATGTTCAAAGACTGAGCCCCAGCCGAAGGAGAGAAGATATTGGGAAGAGAAGGTGGGAGCATGTGAACTCCTGGTCTAACAGTTGCTTCAGTAGACAACAGAGGGAAGCAAAAGTCTTAGCAGATACATTTTGGCTGAAATTTGACCACTAAAAGAATGAGAACCTCACATGACAATAATACACTTTAGAAATGTGTAATTCAGCAAAAGTGACTTCAGTGAAAACAATTATAACCTCAAGCATCGTCTAGATGTGTCTTGCTACAATGCAATCTTGAAGTACACAGAGGATGGATGTAAACTTGGGATGCTTAAAAAAATCTGCATGTGTAGGTGAGCTGGTTAGAACTTTTCTAGCAAGTTGGCTGAGGTAAAGATGTAATTATCAGAAAAAGAGCATCTCTGCAGATTTTTAGACACTATGAGGATGAAAACACCTGGTGGTTTTATAGGCTTATACAAGAAGATAGATATTGGTGTGTGCCATGTTATGAGTTATGACTGGGCTCAAAGAAAAAATTATATATAAAAAAAAAAAAACCTTCAGGAAAAGTCTAAAATAATTCCTCCTGATGTAGGTAGGTCTGAATCAGGAAACTATGGATTATTATCCTGTCAGAGCTGCAACCAGCTGTAGTATGGTAAATGTAATTGAAGACACTTCTTGAAGATTTTGGTACCCACAAAAGTAGACATGTGTATAAGGGCTGGGCTTATGGAAGAGGAGAAGACCTGAAGCACCAGCGTACAATACTCAAATATTGAATAAAATCCAAGGTGACTGGATATTATTGCTCAGCTTCAGGGTTTGTGTTCTGATGAAATATACCTAAAATTTGAATGATCAAGAAAGGTAACTGGTAGATTGCCTACTCCAAAAGTGAGAATGACAGAGACAAAATAGGTAAAAACCAAGGAAAATTTTAGAAAGTCATTGAGGAAATAATATATAATGAAATCATTTTATTCCTGAAGGTAAACAATATAACACATGAATTTCTTACCTCTTCATATAGGTAAAATATTTAGCTAAACATGACAAAGAAAAAACTTATGCATTTGAAATATTGAATATGATAGAGGAAAGAAATAATATATGGATCACAAACCATAGAAAAAGGAAGAATTTTTTAATGTCCTTGATTCCAAAAAACAAACAAGTCTAAACAAGAAAAGCTCCAGGAGAGAGCATTAGGGCAACACCAAGGTTTAAGTGATAGGATGAGTGAAGTTGCTAGACATTTAGGAAATTCAGAAATAAGTGCAGAACACTATTTTAATAGCTAAAGACTTAGGTTATTTTTTTTAAAAAAAACAGAAAAAATATTTTTCCCAACATAATCTAATGTTTTCTAATAGGGCATTCTGTCCTCAGAATAAAGTAGCAACTGAAGATTGTAAAAAGACTGGATAGTGTTAACAGAGGAGCCTGATAATAAGAATTTATCAAGTAATCAGTTACCTTGAAGTATTATAGGACAGGGGAAGAGAAAGAAATATCCTGGCCTTTGGTTTTGGTAGTTTTCTAGGTCCTTGACAGCCAGGAGATAAAAAGAAGTTTGATATCCTATAATTAGGCAAATATAAATTAATACCATAATGAGATATCAGTACACATCAGTCAGAATGGCCAAAATTCAAAATAAACAAAAGAAAACAAAAATAGTAACAACAAATTCTGGCAAGGATGTGAAGAAATTAGATCACTCATACATTGTTAGTGGAAATGTAAAGTAATACAATCACTTTGAAAACAATTTGACAGTGTCTTATATTATTAAACTATACCATTCAATTTAGCAATTGTGTTCTTGGGCTTTTGTCCTAGAGAAATAAAAATCTCATGGTCAAACAAAATCCTTTACAAAAATGTTCATGGAAGTCTTATTCCTAATAGCCCCCAAATGAATAATCCAAATGTTCTTCAGCAGGTTCAACTTGTATGTTCTTAACTATGAAATATGATTCACCATAAACAGGAAGGATTAAAGATCAATACTCAACTTGGAGGGATTTCAAAGTTGAGTTATTCTAAGAGAAAAAGTGCAATTTTGAAAGGTTTCACAACAGGTGGCCTGCTTCTATAACATTCTCAAAATGATAATATTAAAATGGAGAAAAGATTGGTGGTTGCCATGGGTGAGAAGGGGTTAGGGAGAAGGGAGTTTGCTCTGTCTCTAAAAGTTAGCATCATGGATCCTTGCGATGGAACTTTTCTGTGTCTTGACTGTGGTGGTGATCACAGGAATCTACAAAGTTTTAAAATGTGCAAAATATTACTGACAAGCACCCACACAGGAGCTTATGTAAAATTAATAAAATCAAAAGATTAGAGAATTGTATCAAAATCAATTTCCTGGTTACGATATTGTTCTATGGTGGAAACTGGGTGGAAGACATAAAGTCTCTGTTCTTACAGAGACTTATTTCTTCCCAGTATTTTTGAATCCATAATTATCTAAATGTACAAAATTAAATAATACCCACTATAAAATATAATAATTGAATAAATAGTCAAGAAGAGTTAGAATATTTTGTTGAATTTAAGTCTTCCTATAGGGTATTGAAGAAAGAAAGTATGCCATCTATTAAAATAAAAACAAAAATTTGCTATCTTGCCATTTCTTTTTATTGAGTCTGATCTTACAAAGTCCTTCAGGAACATGTACTCTCTTGGTGTCCCACGCAGCTGATATACAAATACAGTCCAGGCATTACCTCCTATATGAGAACAGTGCCCAATATATGGAAAGGCAAGGTCCATCTTAAGCACACAGGACAGCATATTTTTTCCTGAGGCCAGAGCTAAAAGTTTAGTATTATCAAATATTAAACAGATAGAAGTGATATATGGAAAGCTGGATATAAGGATATAAAAATGGGTGATTCATATATGAATGAAAAATGCCCCTTGTCAAAGTTAAAGTTAGTTTTAAAAATTACTACTGGTGAAACCAAACTAATTTGCTGCAAATTTCCACTCCACAGGTTATAATTTTACAATTCCTTTACTAGAACCTGTTGTAGATTTCAAAAGAGTTTTTATGATTAATGTCAGAAATAGCCAGCAAATTCAGACCAAAATCTTATGATTCATATTTTTCTGGCTTTTATCTTTGTGCATATCATTCTCTGGTTCGTAGGATATGATAAAAGTTTAAATAAATTATAGAATGTTTTCAGAAGATTGACAAATGGCCAACAGACATATGAAGAAATGCCTACCATCACTCATCATCATGGAAAGGCAAATTAAAACTACAGTGAGATATCACCTTATCCCTGTCAGAATAGCCATTAATAAAGGTCAAAATACCATGGATGCAGAGAAAAAGGAAAGCTTTATACACTGTTGGTGGGATTGCAAATTTGTACAACCTTTATGGAAAATAATATGGAGATGAAATAATGTATTTTACTGCAACCTCAGTAGAATTGGAAACCATTAAGTTAAGTAAAGCATCTCAAGAATGAAAAAGCAAGTGCAACATATACTCTCTAATAATTGGGGGCTAGTGATAGACGCACACAGGAATAAAGAGATGCAAAGGTCATTGGAAATCAAGAAGTTTGGGAAAAGGAGAACAGTAAAAATTTAATTTGACGGGTACAGTGACTACTATTAGGTGTTGCATGCACTAAAAACATCAACTTAAACATTATGAAAGGTATTCATGTAAAAAAACATGTTTGCCACCTAATATTTTGCAATAAAAATGGTTATATTATTGTTCTACACATTAGTGTATAAAAACAAATATTTTACAATGATTTGACCTTATTTTATAAGCTTATGTAGATATAGTAATAAGGTAAATTTAATCAAAATATTTTATTCATGGATATCTTATTTTAAGCCAATATTGTCATTTTCTTATATAAAATGTCCAAACTCTCTTTTAAAACACAGAAAACATGACCTTGTCATTAGGCTGTAAAGTCATTATGTTTCACTCAAAATTTACCGTTACAATATTAAGAAATTCATAGAAATAAATGAAATTCCTTTAGTTCTATGAGACAATTAAAATTATTAGCACATCACATTGATCATGTTCTAAGAATAGGTAATCTAAATAAATTAGATTTAGATAAATGAGAATTTTTCAGGTGAATTTTATATCAGAAAAATATTTTCAAGGCTGAATGTAAGGAGGGGATAAACTTTTAAATGAATGGAAATTCCTTAAAGTTTTGTAAGGTCAAGTAAGATCATGAACTAAATGGTGTTCTCCAGGACTTATCATTATCAGTCTTAATTTTAGCCTTTCTAAGAGTTTTGCAATAGTACTTCTTAGTGGGCTTGATTTGTGTTTCATTATATAACAATAACAATGACACTCTTTTCATGCACTCATTGGCTATACATATGTCTTCTCTAAGGAAAGATCTGTTCAAATATTTTATGTATTTTTAGGTAGATTGATTTTCAGTTATTGAGTTTGGGTGTTGTTTGTATATTCTGTGAACTAGTCCTTTATCATATATAAAATTTAGAATAGTTTTCCCATCTTGAGACATGGCTTCATGTTCTCCCAGTTCTCCATAGAATCATTAAGTATGATTTAGCTGAAGCAGGGCCTTTCTGAGGAGTCTACCAAATACCTTGTGCATTATGAGGTTTTCCAATCTGGCTGGTAGAAACAGACAACATTTACAGCTATCCATAAGTCCTAGAAATTATTACTTCTAATAATTTCAGACAATTTCTTTATCTCATGTGACATAATCCTTAAAAATCTATAATTTTGTGGTCAACCTCTACTCTGCCTCAATTGATATTCTGCTGAATATACTCAAGGAGGATCTCAGCGGATTTCTGGAGTTCTCTCTTATGCAAGTCCCTCCTTACTGATACTTTGTTCTGAAAGTTCTAATAGCTTTGATTTCTCTGTGCTTTCAATTCAATCTCCTTAGTGAGTCCATGGGTTCTACTTGAATACACCTTGCTAATATCACAAGCCGGAATGTCTCTCAAGGCAGAGAGACAGAATCAAAGCAATATTAGAGCTTATTTTATTTACTTCATGTTCCTTGGGGACCATCATCCTTTGTTGCTTGAGATCCGGAGTTGAAAATAATTATTTCATATATTTGTCTTATTTTTGTTTTCTCAGGCAATTGGGGCAAATTGAATCCTTTTATTCTACATTTACAGAAAGCTGAAAATTCCTTTTAAAAATGTAGAAAATTAATTAAAACTCTTTCAAAATGCTTACAATCAAAAATATCTCTAAGACATTAAAATTCTAGGTCCCTTTTTTTCATCCTACATTTATAACATTTGGGACTAGCATAGTAATTGCAAACAACTACCAATGTGTATAAGATTAAAAGATATTACAAATATTAATCTAACTTGCTTTATTGAGAGAGATGCTCATGGACTACTTATATCTAACATAACTTTATAACCTTGTGTTCTTTCTTTAAATGTGAATAGCTGAGGAAACACATTCTTCTGATGGAAATTCGTCAGCAACAAAGCATGGAAGCCATTCCTCACCATACTGCTTACAATCTTGAAATGAGATAATACATGCAAAAATAAAGAAAGAAAAAGAAATACAAGGATAAAAATGGTAATAGAAGCTAGATTGCTCAGGACTTCAATTGAAAACATAATAAAATTATATATATGTATATATATATACGTTTTTATATATATTAACATACATATATAGATTCATGAGATACACATGCACACATATAACTATGTGAATGTTATACAGCCTGCTTGAGATATATTTAAATAAAATATTCAATAAACACTAAACACAAATTCATCCCCCTATGACTTCTCCTTCTTGCCCCAATACTAAGCCATTTGGAGATATTTATTTAAGCATGCTAAGTATCAAATTTCTGAATTCTTATTCATTTAATCTCCTTGACATATTTTTCAACTGATGTATAAAATGTATTCAATGATTTTAAATGTAAGTGACAGAATGAATTCCTGAATATGGATGAAGAGAATATGATATAGGATTTTTATTTCAGTTTATAAAACAATCATGATCACTTACTATGTGTCATTCAGATCTGTGATTAAAATGTTATCTGGCATATTTTTAATTTCAATAACACAAAGGAAAGTTATATTTTAAAGTTGTATGCTTTTAAGAAGAAGAAAGAACTTAATTAGGCAGAGAGAACTTTATTATGACCATTCTAATAATTTAAAATGTACATAATTATCTGTTATTACTATAATAATAATTTGAGCATAATATATTAAAAATGACCATTTCATAAATTTGTTAACACATGTCAAATGGAAAGAGAAAGCAATATAGCACAGGCAGCTGATTTAAAGCTGACTTTACCTTTGACCTACTTCCCTGCCATTACTCTGGCCTTTTTAAACTTTGAAGTACTAATGTTTTAAGTAATATTAGGCTCTATCTTCCACTTACTGATGATTAAAAAAATGACTATCATAGCATTCACTTTATAGATAAAGGTAATTAAAAGCATAAAGGTGCTAAGAAGATGGTCACAGAAGAGAGTAATCCACTCATGTGTTCTGGACACTTTCTGACTTGTCCCTTTAGTTGCAAGCTCTGCCTTTTAATCCTTTGCTGTGTGGTAGGGAGGATGCAACCCTTTATGGACTGGAATGGCAAAAACTATTCCATTGCCCTCATGTTTCTTAAGGGTTCTGCCAATAAAAAAGTGAGACTGCATTTAGTACATGATCATTATCCCTCTCCATTTTGTTCCCTAAAATCGTTATTATAGGATTGACTAGAAGGTTTCTGCTCTTCAAAGTAGATGCTTGCTAATTTATGCAAAAGTTTTATTAATTTGGCAATGTTTATACAAAAATTTTAATATACAAACTTTAGTATTCTAAAGATAAAGTAGAGCTACACTCAGTTCAAGTGGTAAAAATAATCTACTTAATAACATCAAAAGCAGGTAAAACTTGAATTCTTTTTAGTTCAAAGATTCTGTGAAGAGTGTTACTATGCCTACAGCCACTTCTTAAATGATAATCTATTGTTACAAAGAAGAGGAAAAAGAGGTCATGTGTCTATTCTTTTACCTCAGTGTTCAGGTTCCATTCTTTTACCTCAGTGTTCAGGTTTACTTCAGATTATGAAGAAGAGAAATAAAACATAATTCATTTCCAAGGTTGCCAGGAGCCACTATTGCTTTCAAATTGGTATTCATGCATTATTATATCTTGTGTTAAAAACCTTAAAGAAACAATAAAGAAAATTGCATTTTTACAGAGACTCTTACTTCAGGATGAGAATAGTAATTTGATTATTTTTTTCACCTGTGTTTTTGACAAGATGTTATGAGATTTTAAAAAGTTTTCTAATAATAACTGCTATCAATTGCAAATAAAACAATGCTGGTATACACTAATAAATAAAAATTAATGGAAAAATAAGATGACAAATAAAACTATATTATCAAGAGTTAAAAATTAAATTTTTTCATATGCCTCACTTAAATATTTATTTATTAGGGAAAAAATAAAAAAAGACTCATGAATAATTAAATATGTATCTAACATGCCCCATAAATATTAAATTACAAATGTTTGGAGACCTACATGCAAATAGCCAATGCCATGTATTCAAAACAAAGTTGTGAAAAATGTGTATTTCCCTTTCAGACTTTTCAAATAAAAAATTAAAAAGAAAAACAGACTTGGAGTACATTTTGCTTAAACATTTTTTATCAGTATTTAAAAATCATATTTAACATGGTTTCTACTTTGATCTCAGAAAATATAATTTATATGATTTAGTATAGACATTAATTAATAGTTTAGTCCTTTTAAACATTTAATTATATGGCCACCTGCTTCTTATCTGTATCAAACAAATTGCATCCTCTAACCTTCCTGAAAAGATGTCAAAATTTCTTTACAAATTAATTATAGTATCATACTATTGAAAACCCATAAACTATTTTCTTATATTCTGCCTAGTATTTGCATCAAGTGAAAATATTCAGTTAATAGAACAAAATGTATTTCAGAGGAGTTTAATGATTTTAAGTCAACTAAATAATAAATAATATAAATTACATTTTTTATTTTATTTACCATCATTTAGATAAAAATTTTCAAAGTGATTGCTAGATAAAACACATGGAATAATTAAAAGAATAATATATATTTCATCTGAGTAGGGTGTAGGAGACTGAGCACCAGGCTTACTGGCCTTTGAAGGAGGCTCTGGGAGCAAAATAATCTCCTAGCCGGCATGGAGATGTTTTGCAGCCCAGAGACAAGCCCTCAAGTAGCTGCATGCATTAATGAGATCAGATCCGTAGGGCAGTTGAGCCCAGGAAAAGAGCACTTAGCAAGCATTAAACATGTGGTCTTAGCACATGGGCACCCATTTCTGTGGTTTGAGGCTTCAATAAAAGGCCAAGCGGGGGTTTTCTTGGGGCTCTCAGGGAAGAAACAGGAAGCCCACCTCTTGCAGGCATGTACTTTCAATCTGTGCCCTAGCTGTTTTTATTTGCACAGTGACAGGGTGCCACAGTGGGCACTGATAGAAGGGACATCTCCCATTCTTTTATTTCTATATTATGGTTTAAGTTATTCTATATATGATGCCATGTACCACAGAAAAAGAAAGTTGGGGTCAAAAAAAGATGCATGGAGATGGAAGACAGATGAAAAGTGGACAACCACATGTGGTGTCCAAGCTGGTGATATTTTTATGCATACATTTATCATAATCAGACACCAGCAGATTGAAAAGAAATACTCTTGCAACTCAGTATAAAAATGTAGACATTACAAATTTCTATTGATTTGTAATTCAGAAGTAATTAATCAATACTATGTAATTATATATACCTACTTGGACTTAATTTTATCACATATGGATGAGACAAAAATAAATAAAACTATCCTGAATTCTTTTTTTTTTCTTTCTGTTATTTTTTTGGCTGTGTTTTGTAAGTAAAAATAATTTGATGTTATCTCATAATTATATCATGACTAATTTTTCTGATATTAAGATATATTTCACTTTCATCATGAGGGGAAAACAGTCTGCACTTATTTTCTCACTGTAAATGGCCAGAAATTTGGACAAAAATATATGAGACAATCATTTTCAAACATCAGAAAAAGTTCAGACATTTTGAATAATTCCAGGCATGGCAAAAATCAGTACAATATTATAATTACTGATAGAAGGACCCAATTATTCTGGACTTCCACAGAGAGAGAAGAGAGAATGACAGTTTTGTTGAATCAAAGAGAAATGGTAGGATATTAAGGAAGCAAAGAATATTAAAATGTGAAGATAGAGTATCATAAAAAAATATAGTTCAGAAAAAAAAGGATATAGAGAATACTGTAGAGAGGTTCATTTAAGTCTCTGGCTGATTACTAATATGTTAATGTTCAGCAAGAAATTCCAAAATGTAAGAGAAACATTAATTTCTAGTAAATAGTAATTCCTTATGAACTATAAGCTGAAAAAATTCTCCTTAGGCAAAAAGGTCCAGAAATTAAAGATGTCAATAACCAAAGTATGGAGACATTTTTTTTTTTAATTTATTATTAAATCATAGCTGTGTACATTAATGCAAGCATGGGGCACCATACACTGGTTTTATATACCATTTGACATATTTTCATCACACTGGTTAACATAACCTTCCTGGCATTTTCTTAGTTATTGTGTTAAGACATTTATATTCTACATTTAGTAAGTTTCACATGTACCCTTGTAAGATGTACCATAGGTGGTAAATGGT